>JAQQSZ010014653.1:0-11463 GCA_028646595.1 Phalanger gymnotis
CCTCTTCAGGTCAAATCTGATGAGGGCAAGATTCACTCATTCCCCCTCACCTGTCTTCTCTTCTCTTCCTACAGGACTGCTTTTTCTTGCCACTTTTATGCGAGATAATGTACCCCATTCTATCTCTTCCTATCTCCCTGAGCTCAAATATGACCTCAAACACTAGCTGCGTGACCCTGGGCAAGTCACTTAACCCTACTTGCCTCAGTTTCCCCATCTGCAAAATGAGCTGGAGAAGGAAATGGCAAATTGCTCCAGTATCTTTGCCAAGTGACTGAAAAAAAGTGACTGAAAAACAATGGGAAAAGACTCAATCAAGGTAGGAACGTAACCCTGAGTTCTTGAAGGTTGAGTTCTTGAAGTCAGCAGTGCTCAAGCTCTGGAAAGTTCAACTATGTTGGAAAGGCTGAAAGTACGGTCCCACTGGTAAGTTCTGTTTGGTCTTTGAGGGAGGATTTGCCTAAGGAAGGAGAGTTTCATTGCTATGAAGTCTTTGGCTATATAAACACATGAAAATAAAGGAAAAAAAAGTCTTCAATGCCATGTATACCTTATCTGCTTCTACAATACAGTGATGAAATGTCAGAAACAGAGCTCTAACAAGCATATGTTCTAAGATTATCTTTAATAATTAGGAGAAGTGTTGGTCATCTAAAAGTGAAATTATTCTCCAAAAACCAACAGTGCTACTGAGAGAACTCAACTAGAACAATACTGACATTTTCATTTTCGATTTAACAAGAAGATAAGAAAGATGTAGGTACCTGGAACAATTTTCTCCTTGGAAAGACAAAAAAGTTTGCCAATTTGAATTCATTTACCCAAGAGCAACAAGAAATGCCATTTCAAGATGCACTTGTCATTTTGCCTTGAAATGTTAATAAGTATACTTTTTAAAAAGACTTCCATGAAGATAATTTCATCTTATCTACTAACTTCTGTTTGAAGGGATGAAGAGGTAGAGAAATGCTATGAAGAACTCATTTAGATCCTATAAAGTCAATACAACCTTTGATACAAAGGTAAAAAGGCAAAAATATGCTTGAAAATATGGTTCAATATTAAGAAATGAAAGGAGTTGGAGGCTTATAAATTATTTATAATCCATCTACCCATTTAATCACACACAGTTTCTTCAAGATGAATCAGAACACCCTGGGCAGAGAAGGAATTATACACACACACACACACACACACACACACACACACACACACGAGTTGCCATAGACAGGAACACCAAGCTGTTCTTTTCTTTGGTATAGTGAGACACTTAAATCCAAATTGTGGTTTGGAAGATCAGCTTTACTTTCAGCCAATAAAATGGTAATTACATAGATGATACATAAAGAATATCACTTTCTTGTATCCTTCCCAATGAAGGCACTCACAATGACTGCCTTAGCAAGAATCTCACTCAAACACATATTGACTACCCATTCAGCTGGTCCCAGTACCCACATCTTCTCAGCCATGTCAAGAAAGCTTTAAGGAATAGGTAATCCTTATATACTCCTTAAGAGAGGTCTCTCTTAGGTAGTTCCTAGCCCAGGTCCACACCTGCACTCTAGAGCATTCTTTTAAAGTAAGTTGCCTAAATTGAATGTTTGAGAATTGACCTGACCCAGTTTTTAGCTGATCACGGGAGCCAAGTTCATAAAGGTCTCAGTGAGTGGATGAAATTACCAAATGAAAGAGTATAGAGCAAGAAGAGAAAACAGAAAGCACAGCCTTAAAATAGACCTACACTTGGTAGTAGGGAGGGGGAAGGGAGGAAGGGAGTAGAGTGAATCAGTAAAAGAGAGAAGGAAGCATTATTAGTCAAATAAGCTGAAAGATGATTAGAGGAGAGAGAGTCATGGAATCCAAGATTCAAGAGCTAATTAAAGTTCAACTGACAAATCCTATAGAAAGGTCAAAGAAGATGAAAATGGGAAAAGGTCGCTGGATTTGGCAATTAAAAAAAGTAACTGGTGACTTTGAAGGAAGCAGCTTCAGTACCCACCAGGTTGCAGATGGTTGAGAAAATACTAGGTGCTGAGGAAGTGACATTAAGTACAGAATACCCTTTCTATAAGTTTAGCAACAAAGGGGTAGAAAGATAAAAGACTAATATCTTGAGTTGATGGCAGGTCAAGGCATAACATTAAAAGAGCAAGGCAGAAGGTGAGAAAGGGGACAGAAGAGACCTGCAAATGCTGCCCACTTCACAGTGATGCTGGCAAGACAGTCCTACATACAATCAAACCCAGGTATCTTTTTGCCTTTTCTTAGTGTGATCTATATTTTTCTCCTCCCTCCCCTCTCCCCTTTCCTATTTGAATTGTTACACTAAGTCAACACTAGAGAATATGAGACTAGATGTAAGTCTCCAGATTAAATAGTAATTGGAACTTAATTAATACCTTTGATGGAGCAATGAAGGATACTCTCTCCACTAATACAGATTACAACTCATCAATAGCCTTCTCCTCCTGTGCATCTCTTATCCATAGACTTCCATAAACACTCCACAAAAAATCTGTCTTATGTGCTGTAAAACTTCTTTCAGACTTTTAAAATCTCATGGGTACCAGGTGCAGCATTTGAGCAGTCCACTCTTCACTGTCAATAAATGAGGAACTAAACTCCTTTTCCCACCACTATGATATAGTGGAAAAAAATTCTAGACTTGAAATCAGGAAGAACCTAGGTTCATATCCAACTTCTGAAACTTATTGAGTTACATAAATACAATTCCCCTAACCTAAGAGCCTCAGTTTTCTCATCAGTAAAGTGGGATTAATAATATTAAACATTAAGTGCCTCCCAAGATTACTCTGAGAAAACCTCTTTGAAGATCATAAATATTACATAAACATTTCATATTATGATATAAAAATTGATATTAAATATAACATTACATAAATGTGAGATATTATAATCATTGAAATGCTGATCTCTTTGCGGGGGGGAGGCAATTGGAGTTAAGTGACTTGCCCAGGGACACAAAGATACTATGTATCTGAGGCCAGATTTGAACTCAGGTCCTCCTGACTCCAGGGTCAGTGCTCTATCCACCATACTATCTAGCTGCCCCAAAATATCTATCTTTTAAAGGGTCTTTTACTCTACTTTTTGCATGCTAGTCATTCTTAATAATGCTGCAGTCTATGTACCTATGTATATGCAACATGTATGTCTACATTGCCCTTTGAGTCACTCAAAATTGTGTTTCTCTGGAGAGCATAGTGTTCCATAATTCACAGTTATGTTGCATCCTTGGGAGAATAATGGTGAAAAAAGATAGTTTTATATGTGTCATAGGGCAGCTTGGGACTATTGAAACCACAGCACCATTTCCCAAATGCAATCCACTGGTCACTTTCTCTATTCAATTCCAGGCCCAGCTCATTGTCCATTTGCAATGTCTAAGGTGCATGCACTGATGGACTAATTCAATTGGCTGCCCAGCCAACTGCATGTTGTAGTCTGGGTAATTGGTGTACTTCATTCATTTTGTGCCTTCTTTGTGGGTGGCTAGGTCTATCTCTTCTGAGTGGCCATGGATCTAATAGAAGATGTACTATGGTTCCTTAAGGTTTGGAGCAATTAGCACAATATTTGCCATCTGCAAGCAGAAAATGTCTTAATTTATCAAAATAGTTGTACTTCCATAAAAAGCCAAGAACCCTAAGACTAGAGCTAAATAAATTACTTTTTCTAGATAAGAGATGGTAGGATAACCAAAAGCTTCTTAAATTTTGCAAACAATAACAACAATAATAAACTCAGTGGCACTTCAGTTAGAATTTTTAATTAAGATTGGGTGAAGTATTTATAACAAGAGAGTCCCCTCACAGAGGCCTTCTTACAACTGGTTGTTGATGAATTTAGCTACAAAATATGGAAAAGTAGCCTGAAACATACCTCTCTCTATCTATACACCGTCGAAAATTCTGTGGTCATGAGCATATACAAAAAATAGCCAATAAAAATCAAGGCCCTCTTGGGCATGCCACCCTTTCAATGGCTCCCTAAACATTTGGTAAAAGAGATTTCAAAAAAGACACTATTCTAATAGCACTAATGTTAACAAGCCCCATTTATTTTTTACATTATGCTAATAATTAGCAGGCACTCCCTATTTAACTAGGGCTTTCCTATTTCATTAACAAATGCCACATTCGACAAGTCTCCTTATAAGGACTGATGTACAGAAATATAACTCTGGCCAAGGTCATACCACATTTGGAAATTTGGGGCACTGCTCCATTTGAGAAAACCTTGGTCCCAGCTAGAAGCCACCTCCCCTTCAGGTTCTTCCGTGTTACATGCTCTATAACTATTTATAGCTTCAAAGATTCTGAGTTGGAAGCAACTCAGAGGCCCTCTAATACACTCCTATCATTGTACAGGTAAGTAGCCGGAGTCCCAAAAATGTTAGGTGACTTGACCTAGGTCACTGAGCTAGAGTATAGAGTGCTGGGCCTGAAGTCAGGAAGACTCATCTTCCTGAGTTCAAATCTGGCCTCAGACATTTACTAGCTGTGTGCCCCTAGGAAAGTCACTTAACCCTGTTTGCTTTGGCTCCTCATCTGCAAAATGAGCTGGAGAAAGAGATGGCAAACCACTCCAGTATCTTTGCTAAGAAAACCCTTAATAGAGTCACAGAGTCAGACACAACTGAAAAACAAGTGAACAGCATGCAAGTAATAAGTTGCAGTGTCAGGATCTGAACACAGATATCCTGACTCCAAATTCAGGCCCCTCTCCACCATACTACATGCTTCCAGGAACAGTATTTTGACTGAATAACACCTTTTGGAAGAAGCAAAAACTGTCAAGAGACCAAGGGGGAAGAAGACTGGGAGATGGAGCAAAAGACAAAAAAAAAGAGGCAACATTTCCAGGGAGTGGCAGAAGAGTGAACTGCCTCTCATCGACCTTCAGGAGTTTCCTTCAATGCCTCTCAGAGCCAAGAAGTCTTTCCAGAGAACAGATGAAATCTACTTGTTTTTCCGATGTTAGAAAGCTTATGAATCAAAAGAGCTTAAGAAAAACCAAGCCCTCCCAGCAGAGCCAGCATTTGAGATCACTGGTTAATGCACAAACAAGGTATGGAGTGGTGTGATGGGCATGGCAACAATGAGAATCTGGAAGATTCTGAGAAGATGGAAGATGATAATATGCATCTCTCTCTCATTTTCAACTGTCAATCCTTGGATAAAATGATAATAATGATAATAGTAATAACTAGCATTTATATAGTGTTTCAAAGTTTGCAAAGTGCTTTACAAATGTTATCTCATTGCAGCCTCACAACACTCAGAGGTAGGTACTATTATTATGCCCATTTTACAGATGAGGAAACTGAGGCAAATAGCCATTAAGTCACACAACTAACTAATGCCTGATGCTGGACATGGACTAAAGTCTTCCTCAATCTAGGATCAGGACACTATCCTCTACACCATTTATTTGTCTCTATGCATAGATTGAGGGTTGGGATCAACCTACAAAAACCTTCTAGTCCAAATCTCCTCCTTTAATAAATGAGTCTAGAGAAGTGAAATGATAATAATATTAGTAAGTGAGATGTGAACCCAGGTCCTCGAATCTAAATCCAGTTGATTGTGTGTGTATTCACACAAATATATAGATATGTGTGTGCCACAAGCTATATTTATATGTGATATATATATATGTCTTCATATACATACATCATATATGTGTGTATATATACAAATATATACACATATGTGTATGTGTATATAAATATATATGCATATTATGTATGTATAAATATATATACATATTCATATATATTTATACACACATATGCATACTAGCATCCTTACAGAAATCATACCTGAAAGTCTGATCCATCAACATATCCTCTGCAAGACAGATATCTCCAGGAATCATTCCTTAGTACATGCCTCCCTCACCCTCTGTCCCAAGGGACACCTTAACTACTATAAGCATCCTTCCCCCTACAGAGTATGTTTTGTGGGGTTAATTCTATGCCAACACCTCCTAAGGTTCCTGGGCACTGAGCCAAGAACATCACACATGCTCTATAGCTATGCTAGATTTATCCCCAGATGGAGGCACAAATTCAGCAACAGCTTTTCATTCATTCCACGACCAAGCGCAACCTGGTCCCCAGTTGAGAATTGCTGCAATTTTTTCTGTCTCCTGTTTTTTCTGTTACAGCCAACTTTTGCCCTTCATGAATTGTAGAAATCACAGACTCATAAAGCTAAAAGACAACAACTTTCCAGGGTCCTTATTTTACAGCCAAGGAAACTAAGGCCCAGAAATACAAAGCAACTTAGCCTAAGTCGTCATACACCTAGTTAGTAAAGCATCTGGGACTAGATCTCAGTTCTCCCTAATCCCTGTCGTCCAATCTTTCCATTGCAGTGCAGTATACTATATCAGAGTCTTTATTTTATGAAACGATCTAGCTAATGCTCTGAAAAGCACAAAATAGCCTGCTGCCTCTGAGGTGATGAGAAACAAGGCAGGGAAGTTTTTTTGGTTTGTTTCTGGAAGGTAAAGGGAATGGAAAAAATGGTAGCCACAAGGCCTAGTTCACAGTAACAGTATGAGGAGGGCAGGTCTAGAGAAACAAGGCATATGGCAGAAAAGTGTGGAAAGGGCCACGCCAAAAAGAAGCCTGATCTGTTCCATAATTATGACCGTGATCTGCTGAAGTAAGAGTATCAGTATTAAGAATCACAATAATAATCAAACAACAAGCCTCTTTGTGGTATCAGTCACTGTGCTAGCTCTGGAGAGACAGAGACAAAAATGCAATAATACCTATACTCAAGGAATTTGCATTCTATTCAAAGAGAGTGCATGTACATTTATAACTGCATATAAGATATATGCAAAATAAATACAGGGCAATTGTGGGACAGGCATAGTAGCTGGCAAGGGGATAAGGAAAGCGTATATCACTTTAGAGTTATAAGCACTTTACAGTGTCCTTCAATCCTCATGTCAATGCTGTGTACAACCGGATATAAGAATCATCGCCCTCATTTTTAAGATGGGAAAACTGGAACAAAGACAGATAAAGCCCTTGGCAAACCTTAAAGCACTTTATCAATGTGAGCTATTGATTTTTATAGATGATATTGTTGTATAAAAGTGACTTGTCCAAGATCACACAGCTGATCAGTGACAGCGCCAGAGCTTGAATATGTCTTCTTAATTGTAGCCCAGGGGTCATGCCACTACATGATACTCACTCTCTGTTGATATACAAGTATATTTCCCATCTGTTCGCTGAGAACTAGGCTTGTCTTTCTGCCAGCCTCATGTTTCACTGAAGGGAAAACAGCATTAAGTTGTTTTGAGATGCACTCTCTGACCCTAACATTCTATGATTCTATGACTGCAACAAATTCATTTGGGAGTATGATTCATCATCTGTAACAGGCACACGTACACTTCACACATTACAGGGCTTTGGCTTCTAATTCAGGGAGCTATAAACCAAATTAACTCCGAAAGCTAGAATGATGTTTTCTAACTCTCGAATGATCTTTTTCACTGATCATCCAGACATACTGAAGCATTAGCAGTTCAACTGGAGGGACCAAATTGGGTTTACATTTATGGGCATGGAAATTTGGGTTAGATATAAGGAAAGACTTCCTCCCCTAGACTAGGAAACTAAATAAAGAGACTTTGTACTTCATACTTTAAATTCCTAGAGCTTCCTGGCATTAGCAAGCAACAGCCTCCCTACTATTTGTCCACAAGGTGATGTAGGATTAAATTTGTGCTACAGGGTACACTGAGGTTGACCTAGCATTTCCCCAACATGTTAAGCATTTCCTGATGGCAATGAGGCAATTAAAGAGAAGCATTCAATGAAAATCCTAGGAGATACCTATGTTCTGGCTAATGTTCAACAAACTAATGTCCAATGCTAGCCTCAGGGACTAGCTAATGTTCAAGATTCAATCAATGTAAAGCTGAATACTAGAACATCCCACCCTACCTCTGCACAAATGGAAAGTTTAATTTACCAAGTCGATCTTCAGAGCTACAACCAGAAACATAAAAGTGCAATTCTACCTCAAGTGGCTGCCAATTCATCTTACAATGAATGTTAGCCAGGTCTTCAGGTTAATGGTGTACATTAGCCAGATATTACACATTTTGTATAGTAATGTTATCCTATGATCTCTCAGGAATCTGGAAGTGGTAGGGCACCCCCTGCTGAAAGATGAATGCCCTGGGGAAAACAGATCATAGAATCTTAGATTTAAAGCTAAGAGGAACCTTAAAATCTAAACATTTCATTTTACAAATGACCTAAAGATATGATGACTTCATGTTCTTAGCCACTACTTACAACAAAATCCTAAAAAGTATAGGTAGCTTCTATGTCAAAATAATCATAATCCCTTTCATCCATATAATGTTTTACAACATACAAAGAATTTCTGCATAGATTATTTCTTTTAAAATCTCACAAGAACCTCATGTGGCATTTTAGTTGTTCAGTTGTGTCTAACTCTGTGACTCCATGGACCATACTGCCCATGGGTTTTTCTTAGCAAAGATACTGGAGTGGTTTGCCATTTCCTTCTCCAGTGGATCAAGGCAAACAAAGGTTGACTGACTTGCCCAAGATCACAGTAAGTGTCTGAGGAAGAATTTCAAATCATGAAATTAAGTCCTCCTTATTGAAAGCCCAATGATATATGCACTGCATCCCCTAGCTGCTTTGTTATAAGGTAGAGCTATAATAGAAGTCCCTCCCACCATAGCATAATGAAATTCCAAACTGGAAAGGACCCACGAGGTGATGACAGCATGATATAATAGATGGAGTATTGGGCTTCAAATCAAGACCTGGTTTCAAATCCCCCCTTTAGTGTTTACTAGCTGCATATCCATAGGTAATTATCTTAACCGCTGAGTTTCAGTTTCCTCATCTACGAAGTGGGAATAAATAATACTTGTAGTGCCTACCTAACAATCATTGTGAGGATCAAATGAGAACATGTATGTAAAGCACTTTATAAACTTGCAGGCACTTTATAAATGTCGGTTATTATTATTTATCTCCCATCTTATAAATGAGAAAACAAAAGCCTAGATGTACTCTCTAAGATTACATAGCTAGTACATAGAGCCAGATTTTAATGAAAGGATGCTCACTCTAGACCCACTGTTCTTCCCGCTATCCTTCTATACATACTGGTGATTTAACAGGTGTCAAGTCAACGAGTACATAAAAAAGCACCTACTTTGTGCTGGACAGTGTGAAAAGAAACAGAAGAAGTAGAGGGAGGTTCTTTTAGGGCTTATATTCTGGTTGGAGAGAAAAGATTTTTTAGTTCAGTCTTTAAGGCCACTAGCAGTACACTTTAAGGCCACTAGCAGTCAAGAAGACCTGAGTTCAAATCTGGCCTCAGATACTCACTAACTATGATATCCTGGGCATCACTAAATCTCTGTCTCAATTTCTATGATTATAAAATTGGTATTCTAATAATAATACCTGCTTCAGAGGGTTTTTGGATCAAATGAGATAATAGCACTGTTATTTATTAATAATTAATAAATCACTTATGTCATAATATAGTAAAATTATATTAATTATAAATAGTGATATATCGAATATAATATATAACATTTTATTTAACAAAATAATTACTATGTTTAAATAATAAATAACAATAATTAATGAATAACACCTACCTTGAAAGATCAAATGAGATCATATTAATAAAGTGCACAGTGCCTGGAATGTAGTAAGTACTACTCCTTCTTCTCTTCTCTCCACCCCCACTACCACCACCACCACAATCCAAAAAACATTTATCAAGCCCTTACACAAAAACAACCACGAGATTATACAAGAGTATATCATCTAGCGTATGGATGTAGGTTATGGACAACAAGTACTAGGGGTGTGAAGCACAAGGATATTCTCTTAGGGAGTGTTCTGATGGAGAAAGTTCCTCTTTATGTCTCCAAGCTATCTCCCTTAGGTGGAACTTTTTAATTTGTCATCTTTGCATCTCATGTGCCATCTTGTGGACACTCTGTTAACTCTAAGGGCTATTATTTCCAAAGTATTTCATATTATATAAAAATCAGATGGGTACTGCCATCACAAGCCTTAAAACAGTAATAAGCCAACAAATAGACATTTATATTGATTGGACCATTAATTTCACAATGCTACTTCTATCTAGTTACCTGATTTAGGTAATACATCTTTATTCTTACAAATTAATGAAAGAGAAGCACAAGAGAAAAATGTATGGTATCTAAATTTAGTGACCCCCCCCCCATAACACTTGGGAGGGGGAGGGCTAACCATATTTTTTTAGTTTTCTATTTTTTTTCTTTTTTTTTGTTTTCATTATTTATTTATTTAATATTTTAGTTTTCAGCATTAATTTTGACAAGAGTTTGAATAACAAATTTTCTCCCCATTTCTACCCTCCCCCACTCCAAGATGGCATATATTCTGATTGCCTTGTTCCACAGTCAACCCTCCCTTCTATCACCCCTTTCCCCCCATCCCCTTTTCCCTTACTTTCTTGTAGGGCAAGATAGATTTTTATGCCCTATTGCCTGTATATCTTACTTCCTAGTTACATGCAAAAACTTTGTTTTTTGAATATCTGCTTTTAAAACTTTGAGTTCCAAATTCTCTCCCCTCTTCCTTCCCCACCCACCCTCCATAAGGAGTCAAGCAATTCAACATAGGCCACATGTGTATCATTATGCAAAACCCTTCCACAATCTCATATTGTGAAAGACTATATTTCCCTCCATTCTATCTTGTCCCCCTTTATTCAATTTTCCCCCTTGACCCCGTCCCTTTTCAAAAGTGTTTGTTTTTGATTACATCCTCCCCCTATCTGCCCTCCCTCCTATTGTCCCCCTTTTTTATCCCCTTCCTCCTTCTTTCCTGTGGGGTAAGAAACCTAATTGAATGTGTATGTTATTCCCTCCTCAGGTAAAATCCAATGAGAGCTTCATTCCCCCTCACCTGCCCCCTCTTCCCTCCCAACAGAACTGCCTTTTCTTGCTACTTTTATGTGAGATAATTTACCCCATTCTATCTCTCCCTTTCTCCCTCTCTCAATATATTCCTCTCTCATCCCTTAATTTGATTTTTTTAGATATCATCCATTCATATTCAACTCACCCTGTGCCTTCTCTCTCTCTCTCTCTCTCTCTCTCTCTCTCTCTCTCTCTCTATATATATATATATATATATATATATATATATATATGTATGTGTATTCCCTTCAGTTACCCTAATACTAAGGTCTCATGAATTATACACATCATCTTTCCATTAGGAATGTAAACAAAACAGTTCAACTTTAGTAAGTCCCTTATGATTTCTCTTTCTTGATTACCTTTTCATGTTTCTCTTGATTCTTGTGTTTGAAAGTCAAATTTTCTATTCAGCTCTGGTCTTTTCACTGA
>JAQQSZ010014654.1:0-11463 GCA_028646595.1 Phalanger gymnotis
TTTTTTTATAGGTTTTTGAAGGGACTTGGTGGGGAGCTCACGCCAGTTACTGCTTTCCAGTCGCCATCTTGGCTCCGCCCCCATCTTAGACACTTATTAAAGCCATTTAGTTTGCTCATCTGTAAAATGGAGATAATAGTAATACCCACCTCCAAGGGTTGTTGTGAGCATCAGACAAGATTATACCTGGCAGGTGTTTAGTATAGTGCCTGATACACAATAGGGCCTATACGAATGTTAGTTATTGTTGTGGTTATTAATATTATTATTATTAGCTCCAAGAGCCCCTTCTCTAAATCCTAGAATCTTATGGTTACGTTCACATGGTCAATTGCATCTTGCCCATTATTTGGGGAGTCGTAGACAAGACCCTTTCGTTAATCCATGTTGTAGCACACAGAAAGATCCCAGGAGGGGAAGTCAGTCATTCAACCTGAGTTCTAGGCCCAGGTCATGCCAGAAGGCTGTTCTCTGACCTTGGAAAAGTCACTTCCAATCTCTCAGCCTCAGTTTACCCCAGTATGTGGGGACTGGCCTTGATTCTCCAAGGCTCTTTCCGGCACATATTATTGTAATTGGAATGAGGCTAAAAAGATGTTGCCTGGGAGAAGTTATGTTCTGATGGATAAAAGAGGTGATTTTTCATGAGCATCTCAAAGCCTTCCTCTTAGCTGGGCTGGCTTCTGCTTATACTGCACATTCAAATGTTTACATGTAGATGGAGGTTTGAAAGTGATGGAAAAGTTTATTCTCTGTATCAAATATAAGCCCCTGCCTTTCTAGAAAGGCCTTCCAAGGTCTGACCTCATTTTTTCTCTTTAACCTTTTTTTCCTCTCTGCTCTTTAAATGGTTTCCTGGTCCAACCTCACCTCCGGTAATCAGGGTCTCCATTTTCCCACTGGTTCCTCCTGGGTGTCTTTACTCTTTGTATGTCTCCCTACCCAGGATGGTATCTCAAGACTCAGTTCAGATCTTGTCTCCACTGTGGAGGCTTTTGTGACGAGATGGGCCACAGAACTGAGCCTCAAGGACAAGTCATTTCCTCATTTGTAAAACCAGGAGTCCATACGTGATCTCTAGACTGTTCTAACCTTCACTAACTCCCCTCACTGTTTCCTGAATGCCTTAGCCTATACCATCTGATTTAATTTCTTAACAGGATCTTTGTTTTAGCCGTGGAAAGGACAATAGAGATTCATTTTGTAGGTAAAAAATACAGAAGCCTCCAGAGGCTCAGCGATCTGACCAAACTCACACAGGGCCATTAATGTTCTCAAGGACCCGGAATGTCTCTACTTTTCGCCAATGTGAGTCTTGTCTTCCAATCTCGAAGTGTAAGCTTGCTGATGGCAGGGACCATTGATCTCCTCCTTCTATATCATCCACAGCCTGGGCCTGAGCCCATGGCAAGCTGTTCTATAATATATATGCTGATTCTGTAAGCAATCTCCCCCTGGAAACCCAGCCTTTATTACCTATGAAGACGAAGTCCTGGCCCTGGCCAAATCCCTCAGGACCAGTTCCCAGTTAGTGAGGATTCTCCAGGACAGCCGGTATCCAGCTCCTTTTATACACAGAAGTCACACACACCTCATAAAATTCTATAAATAAGGTGCATTATGATTCCACGGTTTGAACTCTTTTAAGGGTTAGAGCCTCACAGACTCTTTGTGCCCCGTGGCTTGGGGTAAAGTTCCTTAACACCTACTCCTCAGTTTCTCTGTGCTTTAACTATGGATAACCTTGAAACAACCTGGAGATTGGTACCCTTAATGAATATCACTCTTGGCTTCCTATGGAACTGACCTCTGACCCTTGTGAAGTCATAAGCCTCAGTATTAGCTTGGAAACCATGGCTTGTACTCTTGAAGTGATTCTATGGGGAGACATTTTTTCCCCCTTCTCATTGAGTTCACTTTCTCTGGGTCTAATAAAATCAGGCTTCCAGCTCTTGTTGATGGCTGATTGGGAATTAATTCTCCCTTCAGGCGGTTAAAATTTAGGAGACATTCTGAGACTTTCCTCCAAGAAAACTGAGTCAACCTACACTCCAGCCTCGGAGAACCTATAGCAGGTACGTTTCTGATTTCACCTCTCCAAAGTCAATGCCTCTCCTAGACAGAGCCGCAAGGAAGTTCTGAGTTGAGGGAAGGTGAGTCATTGGGAAGTAATTGGCTCATTCCTTGAGTGCAGTGAAGAAGGGCTGGTGTCAAGCTGTGTTGAGCTTTTGATTAAGAAATGCCCTGGAATCTGCTGGATTGTGCTTCCCTACCTCCAGGAGGGCATTCCAGAGGAAGGGAGGTCGGATGAGTGAGCACCAACACGTTAGTCATTCAAGATTGTTGTCTTGATTGGAAGAGAGAGGGAATGGAAGGGAGAATGGAAGTGAAGAAAGGAAGAAGGAGGAAGAAAAAGGGAGCTTCCACACTGAGAATCCCCTGTAGCAATGCAATGACAGGGAGGATTACGCTCACCCCCACCACACCCACCCACACCAAATGATCTTTGTACATATGGTCATAACAGCTAACATTTTTATAGTACCTACTATGTGCCCATTATAGGTAGGTAGTTCTAGGCTGGTGAATTTCAGGAGACGGGATCTCACAGTTTTTCAGATTGGGTGCTTTTTTTTCTGTGAGGGCAGGGAGAGGGGCCTTTGGGTTGGTATGGAGAGACATGGCGGCTAACACCAGTAGTTTGGAAAATAGGGTTAGGCTTGATGTTAAGGTCCTGGGTTCAAATTCTCTTACTTATTTACCTGAGTAATGTTAAGTAACTTTTCTGATTTGGTCCACAGTTTCTTCTGTAAAGCAATGGGGTTGGAGTAGATAGGGGATCTAAGTTTCTCCCTTTTCTTTCTCCTTGAAGCCCAACAGTGTTTGTGAGGGAAACACTTAACCAGGAGTTAGAGGTCCTACATTCTGGTTAGTAGAAAGGATGAGAAGGAGCAGAGTAAGATCCAAAAGGGGGCAGGGGGGGTGTCTCCCATCTCTAAATCTAGTGCTTTTAAAGTCTCATTGGTGATCTTGGCTTTTAAAGACACCAGGGTATAAGGGGTTAGAGTCCTGAACTGGGGAGTCAGAACGACCAAGTTTGAATCCTCCTTTAGACACTCAGTACCTGTGTGACTCCGGGCCTCAGTTTCTTCATCTGTAAAATGAGGGAGATGAATTTGATGACCTTTATGTTCTTTTCCAGCTCTTGCTGGATCACCTCATTGTCATTAGGCTTTTGCTACTAAATTATGCTTTTTTTAGAGCTAGCTGTGTGACCTTGGACCAGCCACTTGGTGGGGGTGGGGAATGGTCTGTCAAATGAGGTTCTAGAAGCATGGGCACAGAATGAGGAATTCCTTCTCCCTTGATGGAGCATGAGATTCACTATTTCCCTGTAGTGGCTTGGGACTGAAGATTGGCAAGTTGGAGACTCCTTTTTTTCTCCATATCCTACTATGTTCTGCACCAATTTGAAGACTGGAAGGAATGTTGGCAAGAGGGCAGCATGGTTTAGTGGATACCATTCCATTTCTGGCCAGAGGACCTGGGTTCAGATCCCAGCTCTGTTATTTATTGCCCTTGTGCCCTCATACAAAAGATCTAATTTATTCAGGCTTCAGTTTCCTCGTATGTGAAATAGAGGAATCAGATGAGATGATCCCTAAGATCTCTTGTAGCTTTGAAATGAGAATAGGTGAATTTGACTTCTACTGTACGAGCCATTTAATCACTTGGCCTCAGTTTCCTCACCTGTAAAACGGGTATAGAATAGCCCTTCTGTCTCACAGGATTGTTAGGAGGATCAAGTCTCGTAATGTTCATAAAGTACTTGGGAGACCTTAAAAGTTTATATGCAAATGTCAGCTGCTGGTTTACTATTAGCATTTCATTCTTGTCACCTTTGTTTGATGATGATTTTCCTGACAGTGGTGATCAAAAATTCACCTTTATGTAGTGATTTGTAGGGTATGTTCTGTATAACAATTGTGAGGTAGGAGACGTGTTGTTAAAGTCTGTTTTACAGAGGAGGCAAGTCATTTCTAGCCTCAGTTTTCTCGTCTGTGTAATGGGGGACAGGATTATATAATCTCTAAAGAGTCTTCTTTAGTGTCGTTAGTGGATAGAGAGCTGCCCTTAGTCAGGAAGCCCTGGGTTTGAGCCATACTGATATATGTATGACCCTGGGCAAGTCAATTACCCAGTGCCCCAGCTAACGCTCTCAAACCCTAATAACTTGCAGAACTATTGTTGACCTATATTGGTAGAGGGAGCTTCCACACTGAGAATTCCCTGTAGCAATGCAATGACAGGGAGGATTACGCTCACCCCCACCCCCATCACCCCCACCCCCACCAAATGATCTTTCTACATGTGGTCGTAATAGCTAACATTTTTATAGTACCTACTATGTGCCAGGCACTGTTCAGGTCTTCTGACTCCAAGGCCCAGCACTTATCCACTGTGCCATCTAGCTCCTGGCTGGAGTTCATTAATTTTGCTTGAGGCAGCTAGGTGGCACAGTGGATAGAGCACTGAGCCTGGAGTCAAGGAACGCCGGAGTTCAAATCTGCCTTCTGACACTTCCCAGCTGTGTGACCCTGGAGAAGTCACTTAACCTCTGAATGCCTGAGTTTCTCAACCATGAAATGGGGAAATAACAGCTCCTCCATCCCAGGGTTATTGTGTGAATTAATGAGACAATATAAGTAAAGTGCCCAGCTATAAGTGGGAAGGATTTGTTCTGTGCTGATACTCTGGTTCTGTGGGGTGGGGGCTTTGGAGTTTCTCTGGGTCTTATGCTGAATAGACTTCATATGGTTCTCACCTGGAATTTACCTGTATATAACTTATGCAGCAGCCACATTGGGAAAATCTCAGAGACGTAATTGTCTCCTGTGGGGTCCAAGGACTGTAGGGCTTCTGAATAAGGTGTTTATTCCTGATGAGGTGTTCTTACTCACATACTAAACACAAACACACACACACACACACACACACACACACACAAACACACTCCAACAACTGGCAAAACCCTCCCACATTTAAGTCATTGAGGCACCAGGCAAGAGGGACATAAGGAAAATTCCATTGAGAACAGCCTCTCTCCAATGTTTGGTTCCACATGTCAGTGTCTGGAGTGGAAAAAAAAAGCCGAGACAATATTGGCAACTATGGTGCCAGTCTGCCCCATTTGTTAATCAGGGCAGTGTTTAAACCCAAATCAATTTTTCTTCTTCAAAGTTCGGGCCTTGACAGGGCTTTGTAACTTGCCTCTCCCCTCTCTGGCTCAGCCAGGCAATGCCCTGAGTGCCAAGGGGTTACTCAATCCCTGTGTTAGTGACATTACAGGCTTCTGTCCAGGGCCTCTCTCCTGGCCTTCTCCTCCCCTCCTCCTCTCCCTTCCCCCCTCCCAGGTCCCCCTTTCCTGAGTCAAGCTGTTTGAGCAGTCACACCTCCCCACAGGAGTCCTTATAAGGAAGGGGCCAGGAGATTGGCTTCTCAAGGTCCCCAGGAACGAGGAGCCAGCGTCCTCAGAGGCATGTATCTCTCAGCTAGCCAACATCTTCAGCTTTAGTCATAGAATACTAGAATGTGAGAGCTAGAAGAGACCTTAGAATAGGGAAAGTGTGGAAACTGGAGAGGCCCTTGGGGTATGTATTATATGAGATTGGTAAGGGACCTTAGAACAGGACATGTGAGCAGGAAGGGACCTTAGAACTGGGAAAGTGTGGGAGCTGGAGGGAGGGGGTCCTAGGAGCATGTATTATTATGAGAGCTGGAAAAGGCCTTAGAACTGAATAGGTTAGAGTAGGAAGGGACTTCATAATATAGACCATTAGATGTCAAAAGAACCTTTGTTAGAATATAGAATGTTAAAATATAAAATGTCAGAGCTATAAGGGACCTTATGACAATAACAGTAATATAATAGCTAGTACTTTCGGTTTGTAAATGTAATCTTATTTAAGTCTAAAGGTAGGTGCTATTATTCCCACTTTACAGATGAAGAAACTGAGGCTCACAAAGAGGCTAAAGTTTACTGAGGGCCTCACATCTATAAGTGGTCGCCTGAGGCAGGATTTGATCAGACATGTCTTCCAAAGTGATTCTTTCAGCTGTTCTGTGCCCTTGGTAAATCATTTCTTCATTCTGGGGCCTCAGATGCTCTCTCTATGAAATGAGGGGGTTGGATTAGGTAGTTTCCAAGTCCCCTTCCAACAATGTCCTATATTCTAAAGCTCTAGATGGTGCAGTGGATAAGAATTCTAGTTCAGATCGGGAAGACCTGGATTCAGATCTTGTCATAGAGACCAGCTGTGTGTGACCCTAAATAACTAAATCTCCATGTGGGAAGTGACTTAAGCCAAGCCCGCACATCAGGTAGTTACAGAGGGGAAAGTAGAAACTGGGCCTCAAGAATTCCAACTTGGGCTCTTGAAAAGAGATTGATATGGGCTTTGTTGGTCATAAAAAGGCATCACAGGGGAAGTGGCCATGAGCTTGGGTTTCAGGGGTGGTAAGAATCCCCTGGGCGGAACGGACCATTGTGAGAAGAAGCAGGGATATAGGAAGATACAAGATGTGTTTGAGGGGCAAATGAGATTAGTCAAGGGTGGAGACTAGGCTTTGGAGTAGAGGGGAGAATTGAGAGATGAGGTGAGAGGGGGAGAGTGAGGCCACCAGATTCCAAAAGGAATGCCTTGGGTGTCAAGTGAAGGGAGTTTAGATTTTACCCTTTGGGCAATGGTGCCCCATCTGTGAAAAACATCATTTATGAGAGATTAATCAGGCTGCATTTTTGTGGTTTTCATATATGATGGTGAAGTTAAGGGCAACAAGGAGTGTAGCATTTGGTCTTGAGGGCAGGGCGTCAGTGACACATCTTCCTCACAAATAACTTCGTGGGCTTTCTTGATCTGCTTTTGTACCCCTTCCCAGCCCTACCCAGAGGAGGCCAACAAAGGGATTCAATAAATACTTATCGAAAAGTGGCCCCTGGGAGGTCTCCAAATCTGAGGGCACAGTTGTAATTCAAATCTAATTGGCAAACATGTATTAAGCTACTACTGTCCTGGGTACTGGGGCAGGCTGCTGGTAAGACAGGGACTGTAACCTCCTGGGCTAGTAGGGGAGGATCAGACCAAAACAAAGATAATTAGAATATGCGGTATTACATGAGAAGTATAGAGGTGCCCCAAAAGTTCTTTGTGGGGAGAAATGCTATGACACTTGGTGGGGAGAAGATCAGAGAAGACTTCCTGGAGAAGGTGGAATTTTAAGTTGAACTCTCAAAGTTAGACAGGAATTCAGCAGGTCAAGAGAAAGGACAGCTGGCTAACTCCAGGCATAAGGAGCAGCTGACACAAGTGTGGAGATGAGAAATGAAATGGCAGACAAAAAAAAAAAAAAGCCATGAATGGAGGAGTAAAGACAGAGTAGTATAGAAAGTTGGGATGGTCTCAGTTGGCAGAGGGCCTTGAATGCCAGGCAGGAGGGCTTGAACTTTACTCAGCCAGCAATGGGGAGCCATGGAAGATTATTCTGGTAATATCATGAAAGGCAAGAGACGGACTTGAGGTGGGAGGGAAGAGCTGTTAGAAGGTTATGGTACCATATTGTCCAGGGGAAGGGATACTGATGAAGCCCTGTACTAGGGCAGTAGCAATGGGAATGTAGAGGAAGGAGGATGGCATCATGGAGGTTCAATCAAACAACATTCAAATTGGACTTTAAGGGTTTCTTGGGAAGATGATTGCAGTATAAAATGGATATGAGCTAGTTAGCCTCTGCACCAAGACCACCCCACCTTTTGATGCATATTGGCTCTGTGGTCCAGAGCAAGTCACTTCTTGGTGCTGTAGGCAACCAATTTATAAATTGTAGCAATGGTGCCAACCTATGTTGATATAAAGAGTTCCCTGTGTCAGGTTCAGTCCCTTGAGGTTTGGCAGGAATGGCAAATTGGCAGTGATGAGAGCAAAAGATGATGTCCAGGTTTAGGGATTGGATGCCATGTGGGAGGTGAGGGAGAGGGAGAACCAAAGGCATCTCCAAAGTGAGGAACAGAAGGAGGAGAAAGAGCAGGTTTAATGGCAGTGGAGAAGGTGGGGATAAGAAACTCCATTTGGGCATGTGGAGTTTGAGATTCATGCACTGCCTGCTATCCATTTTAAAGGTGAGATTTTCTCTTTCTACCTAGCTGGAGCTACCATCTATGTGGGCTTAGCATGCTGGACACCATCCCTCTAGAGCAGCTGTCACCTGACAAAATTAGCTATGAATCCAGTTTACCCAGGTTTGGACTATATTGAGTTCTTCTTAGTTTAACTGCTTAGCTTATGATACTCCTGTGTCACCCAGCATTAGAAAGTGGGGGACAAGTCACTTTTCCTTTCTGGGCCTGTTTCTCCCTCTCAGTGGATGGGAGGGCGGGGTGGGAATCAGACTCACCATCATTGAGGGAAGTGCCATTTATTTCTAGACTTTTGGAAATGGAAATGGAAAAGATAAGATAAAACGGGCAGAGGGGGAGCTAACCAATTAGATCCAAGATCTCTTGGCCAAAAACTCATTTTGGAAATCAAAGCACATCCAGGGGCATCTCATTTATCTGACATTGCTCAGGAGGGAGCTGGCCCACAGGTGAATTCTCCCTCAAATGCCAGCATTGTTTAAATTTTAACCATTTTGGATAAGAGCTCTTTCTAATGAATTACTCACTTCCCTGACTTCTTAAATACAACATCAAGATTGATTTTTTTGCACTAGGTCACAGGCCATTCTTTGCCTCATTTTTATCTGGCCTTAATCACTGAATGGGTGTTGCCTCAGACAACCTGAGACCTGGGAAAGACTTTAGCTTAAAAAGGCCAAGATCTCCCACCGCATTGCTGATCTGTATCTGGCCACTGGACCCAGATGGCTGTGGAGGAAAGAGTGAGGCTGCTGACTTTGCACAGCCCTCCCTCACTTAAATCCAATTCACTTGCAAGTTACAATATCGCCTTCCTGATGTCATGGTCCTCTTTAAGAATGAAGGACAAATGACTACAACAAATACAGGATACCAAACATTATGGAATCTTTTCTTCATGTCTAGGGAACTTCATTATGAAAATTAAGGAAGGGACTGGGCTGAAATACAATGAACAATTCCTTCAGTGCCTGTTGGGGTGTAGATGGGAAGCAATTTGCCCCTATACAAAATGCCCCAGACTGGTTTTTATAATTCTTTTTCCTTTCCACTCAGCGAGAAATTGTCAGCTATTTCTCTTCTGGGATGCATCTTCGCCCCTCCTCCTTTGATAACTTTACTATTCATCATATAGATGTGCTAAACTCTGGGAAATAACAATATAAGCAAGCATTACAGTTCCTGCTGTCAAGCAGTTTACATTCAAATGGAAGAAGGCACCATACATTACCAGACTGATTTGACTTGTGTGAACTGTGTATGAAGTAAGAATAAATTAGCTCAGTGAAGGCCTCAGGGGATCTCCCACAACTAATGAACTTTGGGACTATTTCAGACACTCTGAGGCTTCCTCGCTTCCAGGTTTTTGGAATTCCATCTGGAATCCCTACTCCAGATGAAGGTTACCACGAGTCTGACAGCTGAAGAAGTGGGGCATAGCTGTAGTAATAAACCAAGCACACCCTCCCTAACCATGACAAGAAGGTTGATGCCCTGATATAGAATGATTATCTGTGGTCTCCTGATACTTGCTATTTTCTTCCAACCCTAGAAACCTAGAACTTGAGAACAGCATGGGAGGAACCATGGAGATATATCTAGTCCAACCAGCCCAACCAACTCTTCTTACCTAAATTTCCTTCACTGAATATTTCCTCGTTGGGTGGGGGGAAAAGAGAGAAGAAATTTGGAAATATATGGAATTGTTCTTTTGGAAGGTGGACGTTTGCAAGGCATTCCAGGCATCAAAAGTCAAGGGTTCAGTGGAGCCCTTTATACTTCCAGTTTCTACATAGAGAATCAGAGTGTTTGTTTTCTAAATTGAGTGAGACATAACCCTTGGTTTCTTAAAGGGGAAGTTGCCAGAAACGGAACTATAATTCTATTTAGATGCAGAGGCTTTATACAGTGTAAAGGCTGGGAGGGAACTTTAGAGAGATGACCTAGAGAAGGTGAACCCTCAAGTTTTTTTGTTTTTTCCACAGAGGAGGGAATAAGTAAAGTTACACAGCTGGGACTTGAACCCAAATCTCCCAACTCTGGGTTCTGTGCTCATTCATTTAGTTCTTCCTAAAATATTCCACTTTATCCCTGAACCCAAATGTTTTGGCATCCTTTGCGATAGGTTTTGTGCCCTGCCCCCATCTCCCATCTTCCCTTTCCCCTCCCCCCCTTCTTCCCCTACGCTGTACACTGTAAGTGGCCCAGGCCTCATTTCACAAAAGGGGAACTAAGTCAATCTAGAAAATATGACTTACCCAGAGTTTTGCTCTGAGTCAGTAAGAGGCAAGGGTAGAGCCCAGTGGCTGCTGATTCACCATCAGCTTCTGAGGCTTCTGAGCGCCACCATTTCCCAAACTGCTTAACTCTGGCAACATTGACACCACGGGGACTGGAAAAAAGAGGGAACTAAAAGAGTTGCACTATACTAAAGCCTTACTGATTCTGCTTGCACTCGTTCTGGGTCAGATTAGAGGTGAGCCCTTTCCGCTGTCTGTAAAGAGAGGGCTATTGGCTAAGACCTGTCATAACATGGGAGAAGAAGGCCTGAATTGTTTGAACAAAGATCCTCGGAGCACTTTAGAAGCACCTGTTTCTGTGCATTTGAGAAGCTAGTGACAAATCGTTCTTCTGGGTCTGTTGAAGCAGGTCCCTTATATATTTCTACTAGATAAACACTTGGCCAGTTTCCAGTTACCTTGTAAATTTCTGAATTTTGTAAAAAAAAAACAAAAACTGCATTGCTTTGTAGACAGTCCTTCTTTGTCTTTCATTTAAAAAATACTATAAATTTAATCAATGTGCATGACATTCCAATATCCAAACTCTTTGGCCTTTGTGAAGAAAAGTCCTGGGGCTAAGATTCTGGTGGAGACTTAGGCCTGCTTCTATGGTGACATAAGACAAATCACTCAGTTCCCTTATCTGTAGGATAACTCTGTTGGACTAGAACAGGGGTGGGGAACCACATGTGGCCTTCTAGGTCCTTGGGTGTAGCCTTTTGACTGAGTCCAAATTTTTTAGAACAAATCCTTTTATTAAGGGGATTTGTCTTGTGAGGTTTGTATTCAATCAAAGGGCTGCACTTGAGGACCCAGAGGACCACAGGTGCCTTGAGGCCACAGGTTCCACTAGCAGATCTTGGAAGTATTTAAAAGGCTCTCGTCCTCCTCCTCCCCCTCCCCATCCCCCTCCTCCTCCT
Organism: Phalanger gymnotis; assembly: GCA_028646595.1. Lineage (NCBI taxonomy): Eukaryota > Metazoa > Chordata > Mammalia > Diprotodontia > Phalangeridae > Phalanger > Phalanger gymnotis. Next base: position 11,397 of record JAQQSZ010014654.1, read on the forward strand.
CCTCCTCCCCTCTCCTCCTCCTCCCCCTCTCTCCTCCTCCTCCTCCTCCATTTCCTCCTCCTCCTCC
>JAQQSZ010014655.1:0-11463 GCA_028646595.1 Phalanger gymnotis
TTAGTGTAGAAGCTGCTAGATCTTGGGTTATTCTGATTGTGTTTCCACAATACTCAAATTGTTTCTTTCTGGCTGCTTGTAGTATTTTCTCCTTCACCTGGAAACTCTGGAACTTGGCGACAATATTCCTAGGAGATTTCTTTTTGGGATCTATTTGAGGAGGTGATCTGTGGATACTTTCAATTTCTATTTTGCCCTGCGACTCTAGAATATCAGGACAGTCTCCTGGTCTGGTAGGTCCGTGTCTGGTCTGTTCGCGCCGCGCCGTGCGCGCTGGGCTCAGCTCCGCTCCCCTCGGCTGGGGGCCGGGAGGTCTGTGTGGGACAGACCTTACCCAGAGACCATCCAGGCTGTCCTGGGCTGGGGCCCTGCTTCCCTCTGCCACTTTGTGGGTTCTGCAGCTCTAGAATTGGTTCAGAGCAATTGTTTTATAGGTTTTTGGAGGAACTTGGTGGGGAGCTCACGCCAGTCAGTGCTTCCCAGCCGCCATCTTGGCTCCGCCCCCAGAATGTAAGCTTCTTAAGGGGTGGTACTGTCTTGGCATATAGTACGCACCATTCATTCATTCACTCTCTCATCCTTTGCATTGTATCCTATAAGAATTCACTCCCAAAAACCTTTTCCTGTGTTCTAGAGCTGGAAGGGGCCTTAAGAGTTCATCTGACTCACCTTGCGTCTCCACACTCTCAGTTTTACAGTTTAGGAGACAAACTCAGAGGAGGGAAATGATTATTGCCCAAGGTACTTACTGTAGTAAGCAGCAGAATCAGGATTTAAACCCACATCGGCCGTTTCCAAACGGCTCTTTCCATTACAGTATGCTAGGAGAGAGGTAGCTGGCAAAGCTTCAATCAAAAATATTTGCAAGGTTATACAGTTTATCACCCATTCACAAATTGATATTGTATGTGCTATGTAATATTATATTTCCTTCATTGGAATCCTCCCAAGATGAAAGTTTTTCTGTAGGGGTAATTTAGGCCCATTTGGAGGTACACTAAGGTCCCAGTTAGCAAATTATAGTTGGTGTGCAGTTAATGATATCCTAGTATCTTAAAAGAGTTAATGTGCTTCCCAAAGTGCCTAATTCATTCCCAAACAGTAACATATACTCGGGGAAAATCTGACTAAGTACTATTTACACTGTGACATTATAGATGTGTAATTATCTTTGTACTCAAAATTCTCAGGAGCCAGAAAATGGTACACAATGGATACATTTGGGTTTTGCAATTTGTAACTTGCTTGTGTAGTTTCATGTATGATGAAATGCCTCTTTCTTAACTTTTAGTGAAATTATCTGCTGCCAGTGCTATATGTTTAGTGTATGCACATATTGCTGGGCTATAAGATAAAGATTTAGGTGGCTATCACTCAGGAGGGCACACGCCAACCTATAAATAACATACCAGCTTGAGAGCAAGATGTGTCATAGGTAACCATCATTACCTACTCCATTCCAAAGATGCGAAATGTTCTCTAGCAGGGGTCAACAATCCCAGATCTACAAAAAGATTGAGAGCTGAGGACTGAGGTCCCTAGACCTGAAACTTGGTGAGAGATGCAAGATGGGGAGTCAGTTTTGAAATAGGAATAAAAGTCAGTTATGTCTGAGCTCTAAATGGAGACTCACACAGAGAAGTCAGATTCTGTGGCATGGCCATTTACAATGGCAAATATTTGTGGGTCATGATGGGGCTAGATAGAGGAGCAGGCATCTAAGGAAAGAACCAGATCAATCCATGTTTAGGGGATGTTGTGGCTGCAGAGAAGAGAGAAGGAAGAAATACTTTGGACCATCTATACAAAAAATTTTCCAAATTGCAAATAAAAAAGGCAAGCTAAAAACACTATGGTTTTGCCACATAGTCAACAGATTGGCAAAAATGGGAAAAAAACCCATAAGAATCGTTGGAGGAACTGTGGAAAATCAGGCATGTCAATGTATGATTTGGGGAGTTGTACATGAATTGGTTCAACCATTCTGGAAAACAATTTGAGACTATATTCCTAAATTTACTTAAATGTGAATTTAACACAATTCTATCACTATCAGGCATGTACTTCAAAGTGGTAAATGGCAGAAGTGAAGGACCTATATATACAAAAATGTTTATAGCCAAGAACTAGAAACAGAGTGGGTGTCCATCAATTAGGGAATGCCTGAAGAAATTATGTTATATGAATGTAAGGGATTACTTTTGAGCCATTAGAAAAAAATAAAATATGACAAATATAGAGAAACTTAGGAAGACTTGAATATACTGCTTATAGAGTGAAATAAGCAGAGCCAGAAGAACCACTTACACAGTGACTAAAATGATGTCTAGGAAAACAACTTTCAGTCTTTTGGCCAAGGAACTGTGGGGCTGAGTTAAAGGAGTTGCTACAAGTTCTCAGGAATTTTTTTTCACTCTAAGTAAATAGTGTTCAGACTCCTTTGTTGTCATGTATGTGTAATGTATATACTATTTGAATGATCATACCTTAGATTTATAGATTTAGAGAAAGGGACCTTTGGGGCTATCTATATATCCTCCCTCCTTTTTTAATGAGGCCTTTGCCATAAGGCTTGAGAGAGTGTGACTCAGTTCCTGTAACAGTAATTAAGGTGGGACTTTTTGCTGTTGCCCTTTAATGATTCTGGCCTTTGTTTGAATGGGGCAGATAAAGTGAGATGCTTTTGTATTTCTCAGCAGTGAGACAATTAGGAGTCATTAATTTGTATCTGATGTGATACTAGGGGTGGGGAACTTTTCCACGCCCAGCCTGGGTGAGGTCAGGGCCCTAGGGGCCCTGAACAGGATATATAAGCCCAGAGGAGCTCTGAGCCACAGCAGGAGTGGTGCATGACTCTGGGCCAGCCTTTGTAATGAGCTCCCCTGCTGAACATTCAGGTGTTGATAACTACAAATCATATTTGGTCTGTAATTCAGGGTGCTGGTTTTTTTCCTCTGAACTAAGTAAATGATATTTGTATGCTGGATGAAAGTGAGATTGTTAACCCCTTAATGTTGCTTTCCTTAGTAAAGTAGATTAAAAGGACCTGGGCTTTTGCAGCATTCTGTGTGCTGGTTATTGTTGGTTTCACACCCGCATAGGAGTTGCTAGCCAGATTGCTGATACTGTTCCCCATTTCTAAACATTATATTGCATATTACAACACTGCGCATAAATCGACAAATTATTAATGTAATAACAACAAAAGAAGATAAATTTGCATTATGCAGCTGAATATGTAGTATTTTTTAATGTACTGAAATGATTTTTCCCCATTTTTGTTCAGATGCTTTTAGAGTATGTTATAACATAAGCCTGTGAGTCTTTCATGAATAATAAACATTAATAATAACAGCGCCTTGCCTTTGCAAGTATAGAGTAAGGTAATGAGCAGGTAAACAAAATATTTCACTATTTATCCTTTTGTAGGGTAACACATCTGCTCCTATAAAGTATATACTACAGAATTTCAAAGATCTGTGATTTCATTGGCAGAAGCCCTTTTACAGTAGGAGCTGTTGAGGTATTTTTGACTTAGAGTTGGAAGAGGCTTCATAGGTCACCTGGTTCAACCTTCTCATTTTGTGGAGGAGAAAACAGGCCAAGAGAAGTTAAATGATTTGCCCGAGGTCTCACAAGTAGAAAGTGGTAGAACTGGGATTCAAACCTGAGTTCTGTGACTCTTCAGTACTTTTCCTGCTGTTCCATATTGCTTCCTCCACTGATGCAGAGTTATCTATTACCTATTAAGCTATGATCTACTAAGATAGCAGAAAAAATTAATCACTGGGGTAGTCAGGCTTCTGAGTATGAAATCTTTGGAGCCTAGCTAGTCTGGTCCTCATATAACAGATAAACTATACTGATTGCCAGGTCCTTTATAAAGGAGGGGTATTCTGTTATTGGGACCATTCTTGAGGCCTTTCCAGGTTGCATGGAGCTACCCAGAGCTTATACATCACTATGGTAAGCCTGGAGAGACCAGAATAACTTCCATGCCACAGTGTAGAGTAGGATATTGCACTCAGTAATCTTACTATCTTGTGGGGGACTCAGCAATCTTACTATCTTGTAGGGGACGAAAGTATGAGAGTAAAATGTACACAAATAAAATATTAGTAGAAGTCAAATTGTAAGATACAGAAAAGTTGCTGATATGCATTATTGGAAGGATTTTCCACACCCATTTTTCTTCATTTCAATGAAATTATAGCTCTACACTGTCCCCACCCCACTCACTAAAAAGAAGTCAGACAAATGCTTGAGAGCTGCTTTGGGAAGGGAGGGATCACTTTTACGTAGGTGACCAGAAAATAGTTCATGAAGAAGGTAGCACCCGAAATGGGTTTTTAATGAAGAGAGGGAGTTCTATAAGTGAAAAAGTAGAGAGATCTGTATTTTAGGAATGATAGATGGCATGTGTGAAGGTATAAAGTCAAAAGAAAACAGCAAATTTCTAATCCAGCCTAAGCATAGATTAAGGAAGGACAGAGGTACTGGAGTGGTTTGTCATTTTCTTCTCCAATGGATTGAGGCAAACAGAGGTTAAATAACTTAAGGGTCATACAGCCAGAGAGTTTCCATGTCTGTATTTAAACTCAGATCTTCCTAACTAGAGATCCAGCATTCCATCCATTACATCATCTGTCTGCCTCAAGGAATGAAACAATATCTACTTGAATTGAGATGAGTGATGGATTGACACATTTAGATAAAAGGTTAGAATGAGATCATGGAGAACAGATTATAAAGAATAAGGGGGTGAGAAACAGGGATTTTATTCTAAAGCAATCAGGAGCTTAAAAAATTTTAATCACAACTTTGAGTAAAATTTATTTTTGGAATTATTTTGCATCCTGCAATTGCTGACATTAATTAAGGAAAAAGTAAAGTTGTTTGGAGTCAGATCACAGAATGAGATGGTAACTAGACTACAAGTCATTACAATGGGGATAGGAATGCTGGGAGTTAATAATATGTATGTAAAGTGCTATTGCATTTCTATGATAAATTATGTTCAATTCAACCAATATTTACTAAGTTCCAACTATAAGCAAGATACGCTAGGCCCTGGGGGTACCATTATGAAAATGGCATCAATCCTGAAGTGCTATACAAATTTACCTAACGAGCTGATGGTCAGCTATCCATTCTTAAATCTAGATCAATGCAGTCATTGGCATAACAGCTCTCGTAGTGCTTGTCTCAAGGATGGGCCTACTGAAAGAGTGGATCTAAATCTTCCTACTATTCAAGTTCCTTATAAATTAACTAATCACCATCACACATAGAAAATATACAAAACAGCAGGAGCTTTGCCTCCTTACCCTAAGTGCCAACTTAGTTTGTCGTGTATTGCACGATTTTATAATTGTGTTAAAATTTCCATCCGTGTAATAAACAGCCAGCTGATGAGTCCCAAAATGAACAGAGTGTGCTTTGCGAACATTTTAACAAAGTTTTCCTAATTATATCCTCCTCCTCCACTCTGTAGGTCGTGTGTGTACGTGTTTAATCTGTGGACCCTAAAATGGTGTCCCCCACATGCTAGGCACTTAAAATAAAAACTTCTTGGGTGAATACTCCAAAGGAATTGTGAGTGGCCTGTTTGCTGCCATATCTTTCCAGGGGTGATTTAAAATTATTTTTAAAAACGCATCCTTAAAAGATCCTCTCCCTACTTGTCGTTCTCCCACTTCAATTCTCTGTAGAATACCTGCTTGGGTATCCTATTATTTGCCTGTTCTCCACGTATCCAGTTAAGTAGAGTAGTGTTGGACAGCTACCATATCATTCACTGCTGGTGAAATAGATTATGTCCTAAATCCCAATTTTGGTGACACCGTCCTGCCCATTTTGAAGTCAGAGGGTTTAGGTTTCAATTCTGGCTCTTCCACTTACCATCTTTGGAACTTTGGAGAAATCATTTATTCCCTCTGACCCTCAATTTACTCTTCTGTAAAAGCCGGGGACTGGTGGGGGGACATTGATGAGATAATGTACAAATTAATGCTCCTATGTTGCTAAATCTGTTGATTAAACAACACGAATCTGTGAGAGATGCCTAGAGGAGGAGGACAATTTTTTTTTGCTTTGACCTTTCTAACATAATGGTAATGATTTGGTGGCAAGAACACTAGATTTGGAGTCAGATAGCTAGGCTTAAGTCCTTCCTCCAACATCATCTAGCTTTACGACCTTAGGCAAGTCTCTTAACCTTTCTGAGAATCAATTGATCACCTCCAAAATGGAGATAGTACCTAAAAACACTTTGAAAAGTATATACAAACATAGGTGGAAAATGCATAGAGTGCCAACCCTGGAGTCATGAGGGCCTGGGTTCAAATCTAGCCTCAGACACTTACTAGCTATTTGACCCTGGGCAATCACTTAACCCTGTTTACCTCAGTTTCTTCATCTGTACAATGAGCTAGAGAGGGAAATGGCAAAATGCTCTAGTATTTTTGCCAAGAAAAATAATTGGGGTCACAAAGGGTTGGACATGACCGAAGAATAACCACAACAAACTTACTTTAACTAATTTTTACTTCAAATTAACTTTTAACTTTACCCTTAGCACTTCATAAGGGCAATAAATATGAGAATTATTATTGGAGCAAAAACTGACAGCTTGGTCTTCCAAGTAAATGTATTATCTGAAAGAGACAATAAAGTTTGAAAAAAGGGCTACTCACTCTATCTTGAACACTGTGAAAGTCCATATGAGGTGATGAAATCGAATGTATTGATCTTATTTTATGTAGATATGAAAATCTTACATGAGTATTTGCCAGGTTTTCCAAAACTCTTAGTTCAGTTTAAAGCTCCAATAGCTTTAAACTGTACCAACGCTTTTGGGACACCCTGCATAACCTAACACAACTGAATTAGTCTGTTTTACAGAATGAGAAGATTTTGTCCCGAATCTTAGAATGATAACTCTGGAACGGACTTCAACAACCATCTAGTCTAATTCTCATTTCAGAGATGAGTATTTAGAGACCCAGAAAGGTAATAGAACTTGCCTAGAGTCACAGAGCTAGCTAACGGCAAAATATTTTTTTTTCTTCAAGTCCCTTGTTTTGTTTTGTTTTTTTCAAAAAAATAAACTGTTACTTGGTGGGGGGGGGGGAGGGGAGGATGGTGAGGGAAATATAAGTGCATAACATTAAGAATATTCAGAAGTCAATTCCACAGATGATCCCAGAATTAATTCCATACCATCCGAATGAAAGGCATTCATTTGGTTCAGCAATCTAACTTTTATTTGGAAGCAGTCTCTGTAGGGAATCTGCTTCTGTAGGGAGACCTGCTCTGTAGGGAGACCTTTCAGTCTTTATCCTCTCACCATATTAAAAAAAAAAGACTTGAAAAAGTTAGAAAATGAGCATTTGTGCATTTATTAAGCATTTATGCTCGCCAGCTTTTTCACAAATATTATTTCATTTGATCTGCACAATAACCCTGCAAGGTAGGTGCTCTCACTATTATCATTTTACCATTGAGGAAATTGGGGCACATAGAGATAAATTGATTTGCAAAGTGTCACACAGCAGTAAATGGCTGAAAGCATATTTGAAGTCAGATCTTCCTGACACCAGGCCCAGTGCTCTATCCACTGAGCAACTTAGCTGCCTATTAATGTCTAGAGAACATTAAGAAAACCCGACTAATGAAGAGAAAAACACAATCAGATTTTCGTCACGTCCCATGTAGGGATGCTGGCTCAATACAGTCGGAATGATTCAAGAGACAAAATAATTTGCTGATTGCTTAAATACACTTGAACTGAGCAAGCAAATTGGCCCAAATGACAAAAGATGGGAAGTCAACTATGTGGAGCTTATGGAAAGATAAATACACTAATGCATGGTCGGTGGAGCTGTGAATTGGTCCAAACATACTGGAAAGCAATTTGGAATTACACTAAGCCTAAATAAAATATTCATGTATTTTAACTCAGATATTCCACTATAATCCGTATAACCCAAAGAGGTCAATGATAAAAAGAAAGTTAACGAATGTACTGTCTTTAAGAGGAAGAAATGTGTTCTAGTGGTTAGAGATTTTCTGATTAGAGGGAGAAGAGTAACTATGTGTAATTAAAGCCAACAAATCTTTCTTAAGTATTTATGATCAAGGCAGCATGGTAGAAGAAGAGAGAAAAAAGAGTAAATGAGGAAGAAAGAAAGCCTGCCCTCAAGGAGTTTATATTCTTTTGGAAGAAATACAACAGAAATGTATGACACGACTTTTGTAGTAATAAAGAATTGGAAACAAAGTAGATGTCTATTAATTTGGGGGGGGGAGGGAAGAACTAAACAAGTTGTAGTACATGAATATGAGATATTACTGTGCTATAAGAAGTGATAAATATGATGAACTGAAAAAACAAACATTGGAATAGTTAAGTGAATTGTAAAGTGAAGTAACTAGAACCTAGAAAACAATATATATAATTTTCACAACAAGACAATTGAAATTCAATGAGTTAAAATTATGATGATTAAGCTTTTCCCCAAAGAAGAGATATGGAAAAAACCCAAGACTTTCTTCTTTCCTTTGAAGGTGTCAGAAACCATGAGCGTGGATTGCTATATGCTATTTCAAACTTTTTCGATATGTTGATTAATTTTTGCTTAAACTTTCTCTGCTATTTTTGTTCTTTGTTATAAGGGATGATGATTCTCTGGGAGGGGGATGTGGGAGGAATATATTTGGAAATACGAATAATATTAAAACAAAAGATATCAATAAATTTTTTTTAAAATGGAAGGAAAAATGCCAAAAGCCAGAGGTGAAAGTATAAACATCTTAGCTTCTGATAGGTTTTGAACATTCAGAACAAGAATGACTTTGGCTTTAAGCCTATGATTGCTTAGTGGTTTTGAACTTTAGAACAGCCTTGAGATCATCACTTTTAGGAAGTTAAAAAAGAGAAGAAAAAAAGGAGAAACAATATACATTTTAACTGAAAATTAAAGGGCTTTGGACTAGGGTTGTTTTGGAAATTTGTAACTTTTTGAAGAAGCTGTTAACAGAAAAGGGGAAAAATAGAGAAAGAAGGTATGACTTCCAAACCATTTTGCTAAAATGAAGAAAGGGAAAAAATGGACAGAGGAGGTGAAAGTATACTTTATTTACCAAGGTTCAGTTACTTTTTTTGTGTGTATAGCAATATTATCCTTGAGAAACCTTTGCAGTAATTTGTTTTGCAGTTGGTTGTATTTATTTCACTAAATGAGAAGAGAGGGAAAACCTCAAGCAGTTTTAAAAAATCATTTTTGATAACAGCGTACTGTTTCTTTATGAACTGTGAAAAAATTCTGTAAAAGACAGTGGGTAAGCCATGATAATAAGTCTATACTTTACAGTAAGTTATGAAAGGATGATCTATAGATACTGAAGAAAAGAAAGGAAAGGAGAAGAAATGAGAAGAGGGGTAGGGAGGAAAGGGAAAGGAAGGGGAAAAAAAGGCCTTTTTGTAAGACAAAGATACGTTGCTCCAAAACAGAGTACCCTGGAATACAACATGAACAAACCGGTTTCTGAAGGGAGGTAAAATTAAGTTCTTAAGGTAATACATGCCTTGAAAAAAATGGTAGATAACATGCTGATCACAGACTGCCGCAGATAGTGCTAACTCTCTGAGTATCCATTTAGATAGAAGGACATCTCAAGTATGTTGTTGTGGTTGTTTATTGTTGCTGTTGTTTTTGCAGTTGTTCTTATCACATCACAACAACTCATTAAACATATAAAAGAACAAAGTGGCCCTGAATGCTCTGCAGCCCCCTTTTCCTTCTGAAGTGACGGTGGCAGAAAACAGACATAAGAATCATCCCATTTACTAACAACTTCCAACATTACTTGTTTGTGCTCAATATGAAATCTTTGTCCAACAAGTAAATGAGATGACAGACTACTAGAGGCACTAAATTACATTTCTTTGGCATTCTTACTACATATGAATCAGAAAACATACATTAAAAATCAATGTTGATTTATGGGTCCTCATCAGAGAGGTAAATAAAGGAATTGGTTTCATCCTGAGTCCAAAGGCAATAAGCAATTTTAATGGAAAATTTGGTGTCTTACTTTACACCACTGGCAAGTTAATTATACATCATGTTCTAATATCTGTAACGGAGAATGAAAAGCAGAAGAAACTGACAAAGTCATCCAAACGAAGTCTATATATGTGTGTGTGTGTATGCATATATATATCCAAACGAAGTCTATATATGTGTGTGTGTGTTCATGTATATATATATATAATATACATATTACGTATATTATATATATATATAGGTCCTTATTGATTTCAATGTGAAAGAAGGTCCGTAGGAAAGATAAGAAAATTACGTTGAAAAATATGTTATATAATCAAGAAATCAAGGAGGCCAAAGTTTTATTGACCAGTCAAACATTATGAAGAATTTCTTCAAAGTCATAGGGATGAGAGACAATAGACCAATAGTTCTTAGTCTAGCCCCTTGGTAGTCTGGTGAACCCTGTAGATACTTCTTAGAGTAATGTTTTTATATACATAAAATAAACACATAGGACTACAAAGTAAACCAAAGGTTAGTGAAAATAACAAAGGTTAGGTTAAGATAAGTTGAGAAAGGTTGGAAATTAAAGAAAGGTAGATGCTATTCATTTTCATGTAAAGAAAGACTTTCTAGACACCAGAAATATCTTAAAATATAATAAGCTGCACCAGGAGGTAACAGGGTCCCTATCACTGGAGCTTTTCAGTCAGAGGCAATGACAATGGAACTTGAAAAAATGCAGTTAGGAAAAGTGCCTATAGCTGACCAAATGAGAAGATATATGTGCTGGACATGGCAAATTGTGACTGTCCTCAGAAAGAAGAGGTTCTGTAGAAAAAAAATATATCACAGATCGTGCTTTTTGCCACCCTCTCTCCCAAGATAATTAACACATCAGTATCTACTAATATCTACTTTTTCCTGACTATATGCCTGTTTCTTGTCTCTACAAAAACTTTATGAAGAGAATATATGCAGGCAATGATAATGTAATTTTTTAAAATTATTATTTATTTTTAATATTCTTTTCTTTTTGAATTTTGACTTCCAAATCCTCTCCCTTCCTCTCATCCCTCCCTTACCCACTGAGAAGGTAAATGATATCAATTACACATGAGACTCATGCAAAAGATATTTCTATATTAGCCATATTGCTAAAAATACAATAAAGTAAGAAAATTATACTTCAGTTTGCACTCAGAATTCGTCAATTCTTTCTCTGGAGATGGATAGTATTTTTTCATCATGAGTCCTTTAGAATTATCTTAAATCATGTATTGATCAGATTAGCCAAGTATTTCACAGTTGATCATCATTACAACATTGCTGTGACTATGCACAAAGATGTCCTGGCTCTTCTTATTTCACTTTCTATCAGTTCATAGGTCTTTCTTGCCATATTTTTTTT
>JAQQSZ010014656.1:0-11463 GCA_028646595.1 Phalanger gymnotis
TGCCCACACTGTCAAAAATCACCATAAAAAAAAAGTCGCTACAATTCAGGCAACTTGATTTGGAATCTAAAACCAAGAATTTAGACTTACCTTCATCAATTTTGGCAGATTGGTGGAGGAAAATCACATTAGATAAGAGATTCAAGAGAAGCGGCTTCCAGTGTTAGGGGTCTACATTTGCCTACTTAACCACTGGTGTGATTTTTTTTTGGCCAAGTCACTAAGTTCTTTGGGCCTCAGCTTCCTCACCTGAAAAATATGAGAAGGTAGATTTAGATAATCTGTTAGGTTTGCTACAATTTTACAATTCTATGTTTTATGTTTTTATCTAAGGTGTGATTTGAAAATATCCAGGGATTTATTGATAAGGTATTGCTTCCAACAGACTTATCGACCCTAAGAGACATTTTAATTATGGTTTAGTACATGTTCAGCCAAGGTTCATAGCGTCCAAATAACTAGTGAGCCATGAGTAGAATTTCCAAAACTCTTCTATTAGTTGCATCAGGGGGAAGGATATGGTGAGAATTATAGGTCTACAATGCACAGAGGGAATGGAAAGGTTTACATATTTAAATGTAGAATGAGAAGATCTAATTTAGGTGAAACTATAAACTGCTCAGAAAATACCAGGGGATCCTTTCTGGAATTTGCAACTGGCCAGTGCTCATCATGAAAAAATAAAGCCTACCAAGACACTCCTTTATCATTAACCAGTTAATCACCTGGGTTAAATTTTTGGAGGTTTCAGCTAAATTCAAAAAGCTTCAGGCAAAATGGTGGCTGTGCTAAAATTCTCCTACCACAGGTGCCTGTAATACAAAGATTCGTGGTTTTTTTTTATAAACTCTCTTTTTTTTGTTCCATTCTCCCCAAACTGGCTCTCCCTTTTGACTCCTTGAAATCTGTCTCTTTGTCTACCTTCTCACAGGTTAAGTGACTTGCCCAGGGTCAAACAGGCAGTAAGTGTCTGAACTCAGGAAGAGGAACCCAAGTTCAAATCCATCCTCAGAAACACAACTGTGTGACCCTGAACAAGTCACTCAACCTGACTCAATTTTCCCATCTGCATGTTTTTGTTTCATGGGCCCCTTTAACAGTGTGATGAAAACCCCTGGACCCTTTCTTGGCTTGTAAACTCCTTGAGGGTGGGCAGAAATGATCATTTGCCACTTTCTGTATTCCCAGAACTCTTTAGCCCAGTGCCTGGCACGTAGTTGGCATTTAATAAATATTTATTGAATGAATGAATGAATGAATAGTTCAGTGGATACAGCATCGGACTTGGAGTCAGTAAGTCCTGAGTTCAAATCGTGTTTCAGACACTGGCCATGTGACCATGCTTTCAGCCTCAGTTTTCTGATCTGTAGTAGTAGTCCCCACCTCACTAAATGGAGAGGCTCAATCGAGAGGCGCTATGTAAATGCTATTATTAAGATAAGTGTCATTTATTCACTCTCGCTTGCCCTTTGTAAACTATATCAGGAAAGACCTAATCATTCTTCAGGTTATCACGCTGAGGAAAAGTAAACATCCTTTGGCCGGAACTGAAAAGGACGGTGGCAGGCGGGAAAAGGCAGGGGGCGGGATCACTGTCCCCGTCCCACGCGTGCGGGCCTAGGAGTGGTGCGTCCCCGATCACGTGTCGGAGGCACGCGGCCACTCCTCCGTCCCGCTAGTCCCGCCCACCTGCGCGCCTATTTTGCTGTAGCCTGGCCTTTGCGGCTGCTTCCGAAGGTGCCGAGAGGCGCGGGGTGAGCGGACTACCCACGTGGAGTGCGCACGCGCCTCTCTACGCCGGGGGAACCCCTGAGGGAGCGCACGCGCACCCTGCTGCTATCGCCTGGCCCACACTTCACGCGTCCCAGAGGAAGTGCCCGCGCCCTCCCGCCCGAGGGGTCCCCGATCGCTGCAGACAACATGGCTTCCAGCCAGCTCGGTAATAACCTCCCCTTCGGCCCCCTGCCCCGGGTCCCGATTCCAGCCCATGGGAGCTTCCCCTGGGCAGGGCGGCGGCCGCCCCCTCCCCCTCACCTTTCCTGGCGGTGTGGACCCCGGAAGGGGGAGGGGCGGGAGAGCCTGGGAGCGGGGCCGGAACCTGAGCTAACCGAGCCTGGGAAGGAAGGGCGCGCTACGTACCTGCACTGGTCGTGGGGACCCCTACCCCTACCCCCGATTTGCAGGGGGCGAGGGGAGGTCAAGCCCCGCTCGAGCTCGTTCCCAGGCCTGGGCCCAAATCTGTGAAATCTTGGAGTTCGCCGCAGGTGTTGATATCTATTCCTTCCTTGGGTTGCGGCCCCCCCCCTACACTGGCAGCAGCGGGACCATTTCTGTCTTGTCTCTGTGTCTGCTGCACACAGCGGGCGCAAAATAAGTGCTCATTAACTTGGCAGACTCTGAATTTGACTCCACATGCGGGGCTTGCTGAATTCACTCTTCTTTAGTTTTAAGATAAGGTTTCCTAGGTTGAGGTGGTTCCCCATCATCCCAGGGAGCCTGCGGCCTCGAGGCCACGCGTGGCCCTTTAGGTCCTCAAGTGCGGCTCTTTTCCTGAATTCAAACTTCACAGAACAAATCACCTTAATAAAAGAATTTGTACTGTAAAACTTGGACTCAGTGAAAAGGCCCCACCGGAGGACCTAGAAGACCACTTGTGGCCTTAAGACAGAAGGTGCCCCACCCCTGTGACTTCGGTGCTTTGATGGACTGCACCGATTTGTGTTTCAGAGAAGTCATGTGGGGGTGGTGGGGAGGAGGGATATTTAAAAATAAACAGAACAACAAAACCACAAACCTTGCTTTTGTTCTAACAGCTTTGCTGAGTGTCTCTGACAAGACAGGACTGTTGGACTTTGCCAGAAATCTGAAATCGGTTGGTTTGATGCTGGTTGCTTCTGGAGGGACAGCAAAAGCTCTGAGAGATGCTGGTCTGGGTGTCAGGTGAGATGGCGCTTTCTCTGTTTAAACATAAAGTTGGATCAGAAAGTGATAAAGGTTGCAAGAGAGGCAGGACAGAGACTCTCTCACTTGTCTTCACCTCCAGTTTATCTTAGGATACTTTGTAACTTTTGGTTTGGGAAACTTTGGACTAAATGTAGGCAGATTAAATCATAGGGAATTGGGCAAGGCAGGTTTGACAAACCCTCGAGCCACATATGGACCTAAAGTTTTCCAGACTCTTTGTTAGTAGAGTCTACAAGGCTATACTGTGCGTGGAATAGGTGACAAATAACAGGAGTGGTCACTTCTCAATTCACCGTGTATTTAAGTGGCAGATGTGTGCCCAGTACTCTTGAGTTCCCAGCAGCAAAAAATGACAAAAAACATTTTACCCTCACAAAGAGCTCGAGTTACAATGGGAGAAAGCCAAGAACACAGATAACAAATATAGAATATATACATAGTAAATACAAGTGATTAGCACAGTGCCTTGTTTTAATAAAAGTTTTAATAAATGCTGACAAAATAATTTTGGGGGGAGTTGGAATAGGGATATGCTGATGATGGGGCAATCAGGAAAGAAGCCCAACATTTGCAAAATTACTAATTAACTTTCCCCCTAAACCCACTGTTTTCCTGAAACTTCTGTTTAGAGCACCATCACCTAGGTTCACAGCCTCAATGTCATCTTCTAAGGTTACAGAGAATCTTCATTCTCTGTAACCTTACATATCCAGTTGGTTGGGAAATCTTGCTGTTTCTACCTCCATGAGATCTGTGTTTCTGGTACCCCTTTACTCACGTATTTACCATTACACACTTCAGGCCCTCATTGCACTTCTCCTAAATTAAGGCAATAACCTGATCAGTCTTCCTTAGGTCTCTCTCCTTTTCAGTCTGCCCTTTGCCCAAGTGCCTAAAGCGTAGGTCTCACCAAGTCATGTAATTCTGTTACTCAGTTACCTCTAGGATCAAATATAAACTCTGTTTAAAGACTTTTACAGCCTCTTGCCTTTGCAACATTATGCATTACTCCCCTTCCCAAATCCCCCTGCTTTTTTTCTGTTGCTCCCACGTGATGCTTCATCTTTCTCCATGCCTTTGCACTTCCGGTCTCCTGTAATTGAGATACTGTCCTTCCTCACTTCTACTCTTTGGAATCCCGTTTTCTTCAGGACTTAGCTCAAGCAGTACCTTCTACATAAAGCTTTTCCTCATTCCCCCAGCTTCTTATGGCTTTCCTCAAAAAATTAACTGCTCCATGTGTATTGTCTCTGCGCAGAATGTGAGCTACTTGATGGCAGGAACTCTTTCATTTCTGCCTTTTTATCCTCATTGCCTAGCATTTGGTAGATGCTTCATAGGGACAATTTTACTGAAAAAGCTGTGCCAACAGAGAGAGAGAAAATGGGAGATGGAATGATGTATAAGGGAACAACAGTAGGCCAGTTTGGCTGGGAAAATACATGAAAGTGGAGTGATGAGTCTGGAAAGAATGGTCGGCTGCCATGTGGCATTTATCCTAGAGACACTTGGGATCCACTGGAGCTCCTTAAGCAAAGAATGACATGGTCACTTGTGTTTTTAAGAATATCAGTGGTAGAGTATCTGACCAGAGGCTTAAATGACCTTCTTAATAACATCATGATATTGGATACTTTCTAGAAGTTTTATAAAAGAATAAAAAAAAAAACCACAACCATACTAAAGCTTTGCAGCAAAACTTTGGAATTGGGTAGAAATTTAGACTTTTGGTAAATTACACACAAAAAACAAGTAACCAGACAGAAAAGCCAATTAAGATCAAGATTATGAAGAATATACTTGATGAAGATTTTTTTTTGCTTTTAGATACAGAAAATCACTGAAGATTTTAAAGCCAATTTTCTAAGCAGGAGTTGCATATGCATCAGGGCCCTTATTAAATTTCCTGATCAAATCTGATTAAAAATATAGAAGAAAGTAAAATAAAATATTTTGCTTAAAAAAATACTAATTTATGTTCCTATGCCTCAGATTTAAGTTACACATGCAGAAATATTAGCGATGAAGATTGTTAATGCTTTGTGTTTTATAGAACAGTATGCTTTCTTAGAACTTAAAATTTTAAAGGAACTTTCTAATATTGCTGAAAATAGAACATCTTCAGGTGTTTGAATTGAGAATGGAATCTGGCTTTTGGATCCATGCGTAGGTAGTGGTATGGCAAAACTCAGCTCTAATTCCTCTTGCTACGTCATTGTTTTAGATGTATGTCTTCCTGTTCTTCTATTTGGAAATACAATCGGTTCTAAGAACAAACTATTAAATGGGACAGATAAACTTATTTCAATCCATATAGACATTCGGTGTTCAGAAGTCTGTGATCACCCCTTGTGGAGAGCAGTTTGGAATTATGCTAAGAAAGTGACTACAGTGTCAATACCTTGCATCAGTAAGGCAAGTGTCACAATATCGATTGTGACCATAAATATGCCTGTATAATTCTGTATCCCAGAACATAAGAGACTCTCCATATAGAAGTAGTAAAACATTTATTCAGACACCAGAGGATCAAATCCCAAAACCAGTAATTCCAGTTCTGCGTAGCAGCAATTGTGTCACTCACTCACAGATCCTAGTTGTCTGCTGGCCTGTGTCTTCCCCCCCCCCCCTTCTGAGATGCCTTGCAATTCTGAAAGCTTAATGCTACCCTTGGGGGATGGGAGGTGTGTGTGTGTGTGTGTGTGTGTATGTATGTATATATAAATAAATATGTGCATATACACACACATTCCCCCCCCTTTTAGGTCCCCCCTTCACTCTTGACCTAATTAGCATAAGGTTGTGGGCCTTCCCTCAAACAAGTCTCCCCTAATCAAGCTTCCCTTAACTAGCTCTACCTGAGGCCTGTTAAGGAGGTGAATGGGTGGAGAAGATCTTTAATCACTTTAACACCACAGCCCATTGATTGAGGGATCCCAGTGCTAGACGTGTATCTCATAAAGGTTAAAAATGGGGAGGTGGGGAGAAGACCACCAATATACAACAAAATTTTAGCAGTACATTCTGTAGTAGAAAATTTTGGAAAAATGTAGACAGCCATTAATTGAGGAGTGGGTGGATATTATGGTACATAAAATGTTAGAGAATATACCATAAAAATGATGATTGAAAAATAAAGAATTCAAGATTCAAATGAAGGAGGCAAAACCAGGAACACCAATCTACACAAGGATTGTCAGCTATGTAAATGGAAAGAACAATAAGTCAAAATTGCTAATTTTAATGAACAAGGTTTGTCCCAAAGAGATGAGAACATGCCTTTCTCCTCTGCCTTCATTGTACTGGTAGGGACTATGCATATAGAACACTACATATAATGTCCTACTTGATTGACGTATTGCATATTTTTACTAGACTGGTATTTTTCTTTTTGTTATTCTTTGTTACATGGGATGGGGCAGGGGCCTTAAAGATTAATGCTTAAAAGTACTGTAACTTTTGGGATACCCTGTATTGGGAAATATAAATGATGTGAAAACAAAAGAGCAATAACAAATTTCTTAAGAATAGTTTTAGCTATTGACAGTCTGTTGATACTACTGAAAATAAAAATGATTCAATGAGAATCCAATTATGTATTATACCTTCTAAATTTAACAGTATCCTGAGGTCTTTGAAGTGCACAAAATAAAATGTTGCTTATTTATATATTTCTGGTTCCTTCTTCTCTTTCCCTTTGGCTTTAGAATGTCTAGAAAATGTACATTCAATACCCAAACCTAGAGAATATCAAACAGATTTTAAGTAATCTTGTCCCTAAAAAGCTGATGAAACTAGTCATAAAAATTGTAAAACAGAAAAATACTTCTGGGCCTGATGGATTAACAAGAACTTTTTTTTAATTAGACTTTATTATTTTTAGTTTACAACACTTAGTTCTATGTGTTCTTGAGTTTCAGATTTTCTTTCCTTGCCTTCTCCCCCTCCCCCCCGCCACGGCATGTAGTCTGCCACGGCATGTGGTCTGATACAGATTATATAGAAAACTTCACGTCAAACTTATTTACACAATAGTCAAGTAAACAAGAAAGTTCTACTAAACTTTTAGAGAATAATACTACAGATTGTCAAAAATTGAGAAAGCATTCTACTAACCTCTTTTTGAGATAAATATAATCCTAATACCTAAATCTGGCAAAGATAAAGCAAAGAAATATGGACCAATATCATTAATGAACACGTATTTATTTAAAAATAAAATCCTTTCAGACTATAGCAATTTATCTAAGAAATCATTTATTACAGCCAAATCGGATTTATACCAACTATGGCTAAACATTAGGAAAACAATATAGTCATAATAAAAACAAAAATTGGCATTGCATAATTTTCTCAATAGGTGTAGAAAAAGCCTGTGAACAAAGTACAATACTTATGCTAAAAACCCTATAAACTATTAAGAATAGAGAGGTGTTTTTTTTTTAATATGAGGAAAAGTATCTCCTAAGACCAAAAGCAATTATCCTATGAAATGGGTGTATACATACTACATTTCCCAATAAATATAGGAGTAAAGAATGTTTGTTCTCCTTATTCGACATAGTTCTAGAAATGCTAATAATAGCAATAAGGAAAGAAAAAAGTTAGACAAAGAGGAGACAAAACTCCTTATTTGATGGTGATGTGGTTAACTTTACTTCAATCCTAGGCATTAAGCAAAAAAGAAAAAATTGAGGCTAGCTTCAGCAAAATTTCCGGCTATAAAATAAGCTCATGAAAATCAGAATCATTTCAGACAATAATAGAGAAGTAAACCTCATTCGAACTAGGTACAAAATGGATATCTGAGGCTACATATTCTGTGCTTATATGGATTCAGTGAAAAATGCTTCTTAAGTAAAGAACAACTTAAATAGCTGGAGGAATATTCAGTTCTCATGGTGGGGCTGTGTCAGCATAATTACAATGACAGTACTACCAAAGTTAATTTCCCTTTTTGATGCTATTACAATCAAATTGTCAAATGAATATTTTATGGCGATAAAGCAGAATTCATTTGAAGGAACAAATGATCTAGAATATCAAAGGGTGTAATGAAAAAAGGGTTGGAATGAATAGAGAGATAGCACTTTCAGATTTCAGAATGTATTAAAAAGCACCAGGCATCAAAAACGTTTGGTAATGTGGTAAAAAATAAAAAGTAAATCAGTGGAACTCAATAATCCAGTGTTTGATATATCCAAAAATTTACCTAGGGATCAATTCCCTTTTTGATTAAAAAAAAAACAGAAAACTATAATGTTCTGTAGAAATTAAATTTAGACCAATCTTAACTCCTCTTCTACAAAAAATAGAAATGGATGTGATTTGAATATTAAAGGATTACTGTATACCATAAAAAGCGAGAACAAATCTTACACCTATGCAGCTATGAGTAGAATAGGAATTCCTAATTCCAAGAAGTGATAGAAACAATTATAAAAGATAAGAATATGATTTTGATTATATGAAATTTTAAAAGGCATCTGCACAGAAAAAAAATTAATGCATCTAGTGCCTGACTAGAAAAAGATATTTCTGAAAAGGGTTTGTTATCCATGATAAAGAGAAGAACAAAGGATATGTATAAACTGTTCTCAAAAAGAAGAAATGCAAACTGTTAAAAACCCCATGAAAGAATGCCCCAAATCATTAATAATAATTAGGTTTCTCATATCCAACAAATTAGCAAACATGGGAATAATAAATGTTTGTGGGAAGATAGACATAACTCTAGTGCATTGTTACTGGTTCCAGCCATCTTTGGAAAACAATTTGGAATTAGTTAAATTAGGTGATTCAAAGGTCCATAATCTTTGGTCCAAAGATTCAAGTGGAGGTCAGTGGCCAATCAAAGGCTCCCTGTACACTAAAATATCACTTAGTGCCAACAAAAGAACTTGAAGCAAAGTATATACACTTCGACTTTGTGGTATATGAATGTAATTGGGTATTGCTATGCTATAAGAAATGAACATGGTGAATACAGAGAAACATGGAGAGACTTAGGTGAACTGATACAAAGTAAAGTAAGCAAAGCCAGGAAAAAAAATATACAAAGAGACTACAATATAAATGGAAACAACCACAAAACAGTTGAAATATTGTGGAACTGTAAAGAACAAGATTGGTTCTAAAGAAGAAATTTGAGAAGACATACTCCATCCTGCAAGGGTGGGGAAGGGATCCATGGGTGTGGAACAGTACATGTAACATCAGGTTTTTTTCAATGTATTGATAAGTTTTCCTGAAATTTTTTTTAAATCCTTGCTATAAGAGGTGGCTTTATAAGGACAGAATGGAAGGAGATTTGGGAAGTCTGGGAATGTAAAAACAATAACTATCAATAAAAACAAAGGTGTCCCATTTGTATAATTGCCCATGTTGAAATTTAAGTATTTTTGAACCTATCAATTGTATGATTCATTGAATAGAAGCCATTGTTTTCTTTTTACTTTTTTCTAGGGATGTTTCTGAACTGACAGGATTCCCAGAAATGTTAGGAGGACGTGTGAAAACACTGCATCCTGCAGTTCATGCTGGTAAGCACTTCGTTGGTGTACTTATAATTTGAAATGTATAGGAATGGTTTCCTAGAAAACTCCTGAATGGCTTACTTAAAAAAAAGCATTAGTGAGTAGAAGGAATGGAGTCATCCTCAAGTCCTACTTCTCTCTTTACCCATCATCAGTTGCCAAGTTTTGTTAGTTCTCAGAACATTTCTTGATTCCCTTCACTTCTCTTACGGCCACTCTCCTACTTGAAGCTCTTACAACTGCAGTAGCATCCTAATTGGTCTCCTGTCACCCTGTCTCCTTTTATATTATTGCAAAATTGATATTCCTAAAACACAGGTCTGACTGTCATTCTGTTGTTCAAGAAGCTTCATTGGCTTCTTGATGACTTTGGGATAAAATACAAGCTACTAAGCTTGCCATTGAAAGCTCTTCATAGAATGGTTCCTTGCCTTCCTTTCTAGTCTTATTTCTCTCTCTGTCCTCTGCTTAACTGGGCTACTTCCTTTTCTTTCATTTCTTGCCTCCTATGTTTTTCATAATCCTGGAATATACTTCACCTTAATTTCTAAGCTCAAGTCTGGTGCCACCTCTTCCTGTGGGAAGCCTTTGGGGTACACAGTGAACCAACATTGAGGTTGGATGACAAAGGACCCTGGGAGCTACCAGAGTATACTCCAGGTGCATTGACTAAGTTCAGTATTCTTTATCATGGATCACACTGGCTGAACTCAAGCTGCTGAAATAACAAGAAAGAAATTTTTGTTGCTGCTTTTTTCTTATTTTCTCATTTTTCTTGTGTTTGTCCTTGTCTCTTTGTCTGCTTTCTATAACCTTATTCTATATTTCCCTCCTCCTTCCTACCCCTGATGAAGGCCGGTTGCTGTAGTAGACAGGTGCTACTAATCTTTCTGTCCTCTGTGCACCCCCTTATGTTTAGGGCTCCACTGTGACTTCGTTTGGACGTATGGTCCTGTCAGGATTCATTTGTAGGTTTGTGACTTGAGCCAATAAGATTACATTTCCCACTTCTATCCCACCTTGCTTTGATCGTGACCAAATAGTAAGGAGTAGAGGAAGTGTTAAAAATGATTTGTCGAGGACTCCTGAAACCAGTAATTTTTTGTTCATTTTACTTTTTAACTTCTCTCTAACTTTGATAAACCAGGAATCTTGGCTCGTAATTCTCCGGAAGATCAAGTTGACATGGCCAGACTTGATTTCAGTCTTATAAGGTAACCTTTTAAGTCTTTATTAAAATAATTTCACAAGATCAGCTAGAAAAGTGATGAATATGACCAAGCCCCTTTGTCATAAAATTCTAGAACTCAAACATATGTTTATGTGTGTGTGCATACATACGTGAGTAATCTAGAATAGAAACTAGAAATCACAAAACTTTTAATTGTCTGAGATAATTTTATCATGTTATTACTATCTGAACTGACATTTCCTTTTTTTTTCATTTTTATTTAATATTTTAATTTTCAACATTGATTTCCACAAGATTTTGAGTTACAAATTTTCTCCTCATTTCTACCCTCCCCCTGTTCCAAGATGGCATATATTCTGATTGCCTCATTCCCCAGTCAGTCTTCCCTTCTTTTACCCCATTCCCCCCCTTCCCATCACCTCTCCCCTTACTTTCTTATAGGGAAGGATAGATTTCTATGCCCCATTCCCTATATATCTTGTTTCCCAGCTGTATCCATAGAACTTTTTTTTTTTTTTTTAGCATCTGCTTATAAAACTTTGAGTTCCAAAATCTTTCCCCTCTTCCTTTCCCACCCACCCTCCCTGGGAAGGCAAGCAATTCAACATAGATCACACATGTATCATTATGTAAAACACTTCCACAATGCTCATGTTGTGAAAGGCTAACTATATTTCCTTTTGTCCTATCCTGTCCCCCTTTATTCAGTTTTCTCCCTTGACCCTGTCCCTTTTCAAATATGTTTGCTTTTGATTACCTCCACCCTGTCTG
>JAQQSZ010014657.1:0-11462 GCA_028646595.1 Phalanger gymnotis
GGTTAGCCTTTTCCAGGCTTTACAATAAATTTCTGCTTTTGGGGCTCAGGGCTCACTGTCCCAGCTTTCTTATTCTGGGGATTGTGAGTCTCGTTGTTGGCTTTGTGAATTATAGCCTTCAGTTTCCTGAGGTGTGGGGGGAGAGGGTCTGGCACTGTTCTTAGATCATTTAAAACATAAATTTAATTGGTGGCACTTTCAATGTGCAATCTTTTATTCAACCACTAAAACACTGGCTTAGAGATTTTCTGATCTTTAGAATATAGTCAGAACAGAACCAGATCTAGTAAATGCACTCCTAAGCCTGACTCTATTAAAAACTTGAATAAAACATTTTAGGAATAAACCTTACTAGAAAAAGACTGTAAGATTGACTTGAATAATATTGAATGATGGTGGTTGGTGAGGCTTAATCAGAAACTGAAATTGCCTTCCTTTGGTTGATGTTGATCTAACTGAGACTAATTAAAAAGAATGCTAATTTCCTATTTGCTCACCTAGATTTAAATTATAAATTATAGCTGATTAGTTCGTTGGATTCGGAAATAAGCTCTGCAATATAGATAAATCTTGGCGTAACTGAGTCTGTAATAGGAATTCGTTCTCTACTATGTGTGTGTTCTTGGAACTTAGATTTGCATTAATGAGCATTGTTACGACACCACATATATCTATTCTGCCTGTGCCAAGTTCTTTACTAACAGAGAAGTGCCTCCTTCCTACTGAGCTTTTAAGAGATATACTTTTAGGTGTGTGTGTGTGTGTGTGTGTGTGTGTGTGTGTGTGTGCGTGTGCGTGTGTGTGTATGTGTGTGTGTTAGTCCTATGAACAGACTGCCTTATGTTTTTCTTTGGTGTGTAATATATTCAAGTTGACTAATCAGCACTGTATGCTTCAAAGATTTGTAATCAGCCATATTTGCTTGAAAGATTTGCTTAGAGAAAAGTTTCTGTTTCTCATTTATACTGTGTCTTGAACTATTTTTGATCAACTTAGCTACAAGAAACAAGCAGAGGAGTGCTATTGAATTTGCTGACCCTGTTAGGCCTTTTGTTTTCCCAACATTTTAAGTAATTCTTCTTGTGCTAAGGAAGGAGTCCTGTACATCTTATAGGCTGTATACATTTCAGAACTTTCTTTGGGTTATCTTTCTTCCTTGTATCTACACTTTATCTTGAAATTGAAAAAAAAAAAGAGCCCCACAGGTTTTTTTTGAATAGCCATCAATAAGATTATGCTTTGTGTCACTTCATTGGTTTAATAGATTATAAATTTCTTCATGATGTGGCAGTGTGCATAGCATAATGACTCAAGAAATGGATGGATGACTGCTAATGATTAACTTTGAATTTGGAATAAAGGAAATAGTAATAATAACAAAGGTCAAGAAAGGAACAGTAGAAAAAAGGACTTAGAAAACCTGGAGGAATGTAATACTTCATTTTTAGGAGATATGAAAGGAAATATGAAAACTGAAAGATGGGGAATTTGGGAGAGGTCATAGATAAACAAATGGTGTATTTTCGCCAAAGCTTCTATATTTCAGTGGTCTTATCACAGTTAGACATGGTTTTAGCTAGCTTCAATATAATTCACTCCTTCCATAATTGCTTCAATGATGAAAGTATTTTCTTCCAAATATAAAAAAGAGAAACTATGTTACTTAACAATAAAAGTAAGACCTCTGGTTATATGGAGTTTGTGACATTTATTTGCTACTTGACAAATTGGCTACTGGACAAATGAGTTAACTTCCATGCGGCCCAGGCATAAATAATGAATCCATCCTCTACTTCATAGGGATATCAAGGGATGAATATTAATAATTAGCCCTGTGCTAATTGGGAATTGACCTCAACTTCCTGTTGATCATAGGTTTTATGCTATTATGGTAGAGTTGAGCTCTATATACTGGTAACTAGGACCTTCTAAAAAGGAGTCTTTGTGTTTATGAAAAACAGGTCTTTTATGTTGGACTTGGTCTTGCCTCAGACTTTTATTAGTTGTATGACCTAGGACAAGTCAGTTCATCTCTCTGAGCCTCAGTTTATTCCTCTGTAAAATGAGAAGGTTGGATTTCATGACCTGGACCATCCTAGGTTAGGTAGGGGGCATAATGGATAGAGAATGCTGGGCCTGGAGTCAGGAACTCATCTTCCTGAGTTCAAATTTGGCCTTAGATACTTAATAGCTGTGTGGCCCTGAGCAAGTCGCTTAGACCTGTTTGCCTCAGTTTCCTCATCTGTAAAGTGAGCTGGAGAAGGAAATGGCAAACCACTCCAGTGTCTTTGCCAAGAAAACCTCAAATTGGGTCCCAAAAAGTCAGACGACTGAAAAATGACTCAACAAACATCCTTTCCCGTTATGTATCTATGATCCTATCTTCCTGTTCCAGAAAATTCTTTGCTCATAGAGAATGGAGGAGCAGAGTATTTTAGCTGTGGTCTAGATCGACATTGTCCTATCTTGCAAAATAGGGAAACAGGAAGGTGGGAGACTGATGTAAGGTACTGTCCCATACATGCATACATACATAGATACACATGTATATACATACATATACACATATTATATATGCACATATATATGCACATATGTGCATAGAGTTTTATTGCTTAAAGGGGAAGAAAATAAAGAAAAAGGATTAAATTAGCTTGTGAATAAAGTGGGGAACCGACCCTTTCCCAAGTGAATGGTTTGATTGTTGAAAAGATTGGAAAAAGATTTTTGTTCATGATACACTGAAAAAATTTGTATGAAGGAACAGTTTTCCTATTAAAATATAAAGAGAAACATCGTTACAAGAACTATTCCTTAGATGAAAGGACTAGGGCCGAGAATTGTGGTCCCCCACATAATTTTCGTGAGATTGTTTTTAGAGTTTGCAAGGTTAAAACTTGGTAATTCACCTAAGCAGAGGGCATGGGAAGATTAAGTGCTGGCTGTTGGTTTCATAACTGACAGAAACGTGGATTCTGTGAGCTTTATCTCATAAAAGAAAAAGAAGTCACTGACCACCAGGAGGCACTGAGTTAAGAAGCGGCATGAAGGCAAGACCAGGAGCAGTCAGTTGACTGGAAGGTTTTGGCTATTGCGTCTTTTGGTTAGAAAAGGAGAATTACTTTGGAGATTAGCTGAAGAAAAGATTGAGGACTTGATTGGAAGAGAGGCAAACTTTGCTTCAATGTGGGCTAATGCCCTTCAACATCATCTACACTTTCAAAGAGGTGAAACCTTTGAGAGGTATCTGTTTGCTCTTTACTGCTCACTCTGGTCTTAGAGGGAAAAGCAGAGTAAAACAGAGGCTTTAGAGCGACTGAGAACTGATTGGACCATAAAGGATCCTGTTGCACAGGCCTTTGTTTGGCCAGAGAGCCAACATGGGGAGCTTTGTACCTTTCCTGGCTTAAGGGAACTGCTTGTCACTATAAAACTTAGCAATTTCTCAGGGCCCTTAAAGGGATGATTGTATGTTAAAAGAGGTTGTCGCTGTTGATCAGTTCAGAAGCAGAAGAGAAGTATTTGCTGGTTTGCCTTACAGGAGAGACTTGAGGACCAGAAAGGTAGTAGTTAGCAGAAACACAGTTTCATCTAGTGAAGGAATCAAGGCTATCAGAGCCTGCACTTCATAGTTGCGAGTTGCCTTGAGCATGAGTTTTCCTCGTTTATATGCCTTTCTGCTCAGTTACTACAAGTGTGTGTCCACTCTCCTCCAAAGACACTGTGTTTTGGTGGGAGACTGTGGCCCAGGTTTATGTTTGGATTGTGATGTATTGATTATTTTTTCACTTATCTTACATTAAGTAACTGAGGTGTTATGATTCCTGCTTTTGCCTTATCATTAAAGTTCATGTATAAGGGATAATAATGTCATAGTGACTTTTTATTGTAAATGAGAAGTGCACCCGTTGGGCTCATGAGCTGCAGTGGTGAGTAGTAATGTGTCTCTCCCCTGCAGCCCCAAACTGAGTTTCCTCTAGATCCCTGAAAGAGTTTGAGTTGTAGCCATATGGCGGTTGTTCATCTCTGGGAACTCTAGCAATGAGGGTGTTAGCTGGGATGAATTCGCCATTCAAAAGAGCAAGATTGTTGGCCATGTGCTTATGCAGAGGCTATGCTCAGCTACTTAGCCAATCCTACTGTGGCCAGGAGAAAAACCATTAGAACAATATTAACAGTTCTTGGTCTCTTTTCAAAACAATAGTGTTGTCCAGTGGTGCAATTATGTATATTCTGTGGGTACAATGTCCTGGGTTTATAAGCTGAAAGATAACAGAAGATTCTGCATTAAAACTAAAGACATTTCTTGAAATTAGAATACTTGTAGAACATCTCAAAGAGCATGTGGGGGGTTGGAAATCAACTTAATGTTAGTTGCGAAGCTTTGTGTATGTAGTTATATATCATCAACTTGAACAAGGTACTCATTGTACTAGATTGCAAAGGTACATAACTTGTTAATGGCATTTGGGAGCAAGATTGACATTCAATAATTTTGCAGGATAACTGCTATTCAGTAGAGTTCAGATATATGTATTTTGTAGATTACAATAACAGGAAACAGCTCAGCCT
Organism: Phalanger gymnotis; assembly: GCA_028646595.1. NCBI lineage: Eukaryota > Metazoa > Chordata > Mammalia > Diprotodontia > Phalangeridae > Phalanger > Phalanger gymnotis. Next base: position 4,573 of record JAQQSZ010014657.1, read on the forward strand.
TGCTGTTGCTCCTTTTCCAAGAGAATGTAATACTTGATATATCAAGCACTTTAATCTTAGGACACCTGTCGAGCTTACCATGTGATCATGCTGAATTCTGTTGGGAGTGGCTCTGACTCCAGAGTGATTTAAAGGTTTCTGAGTTGTTCTAATCTGAATACTTGGGGCTGAAAAATCATTGATAATTGTGTTCAACCTGCAATTCAATTCAGTCCACAGTTATTAAATGCCTACTATGCTTTTCTTTATAGAATTAAATAAAAGAGTGTCCATCTATCCATTTTGTCATCTGAGAGAATGGAAAGTGGAGGGAAAGGTAAAGAAAGGGAGAGAGGAGGAAGAGGAGCAGGAGAAGGAGGAGGATGAGAGAGAGAGACAGACAGACAGACAGACTTGTTCTAGCAATATGGGTTTCTCCTTTTGACCACTTGGTAAGTTCTTTTTCTTTCAAAAGTGGAGTAAATTACAATTCTCAGGATACTGTTTTAATTATGTATTAATTAATTAAGAAAAAAATTTAAGGAAATTCCATATTGCTGTTTTTCAAAATTATAGGATGGAGAGGTCTCTGGTTTATCTCCAGGATTCTGTAGGTTCTTCATATTAATGCAGGGTGTGCTTGGTAAATATCTACACCTATGACTACAGGTGGTTCTAGCTTTTTATAGCTTTTCATGTCTCTTCTACTTATTTGACATAATAAATGAAAATATTTTGCTTCTCACCACCTTTATTTTATTGGCTTTGGGTTTGATGGTTTTCACCGAGAAGGCCAGACACATTGGCATAGACAAGTACCAACAGATTCTTCTTAATGCCGATCTGCTTTTGAACATAGTTTCCTGAAATGTATCACATTACAGAAAATTCCCCCACCTGCATTGGCAAGCCAGTTACCCTCATTGAGTTTCAGTTGTTCAGTCATTTTCAGTTGTGTCAAACTCTTCGTGACCTCATGTGGGGTTTTCTTGGCAAAGATGCTGGAGTGGTTTGCTATTTCCTTCTCCAGCTCATTTTACAGATGAGGAAACTGAAGCATATGACTTGACTAGGGTCACACAGCTTAGTAAGTGTCTGAGGCTAGATTTGAACTCAGATCTTCCTGTCTCCAAGCTGGGTGCTCTATCCACTGCCACCTAGGTGCATTTTCATTTTTAATGCTGGCTAAATGTATTATTATTAGAACTACCTCATCCAGGGCACATATATTTCTGGGGGGTGGGTGTTGAGCAAAATTTGGATGTAGCTGGTGATATTTTCTCTAGTATATGTTATTAAAGGTTCTGAAATGGGGCCACTGACTTGGGAGATTTCTCTTTCAAAATGTTTTTCAAGTTAAGGTGGATGATTTACCATGAGGAAGAAAAGTCTATTTATCCTTTGGACAGTCATTCTCTATGGAAGTGAGTTATTGAAATCTGTATTGTATCCACAGGGAGAAATAAAACCATCCCAATTCTGACAAAAAAAAGATTGCTTTCTTGTGAAGATATTTTTCCTCGTCCTGTCCCGACCTCTCCCCCTTCATTTTCCCCCTGTTTGGCAAGGCTGAGAATATCAAAGAAGGTGGATATTGGCAATGAGGACAGCAAAAATAAAGAAGCATTTCCTCTTAGGTTTAAAGATTAACCATTATTTGACCTTTGTAATAAAAGGTTCATATTTATCTTATAGTTTTAACATAGTTACTAACCTTTGTTAAGTCTAACAAGCCTAGCTCAAAAGAACCTTTTGGTATTCTTTGAAAGTACCCTGTAAACACTCACCTGTTTTGTCATCTGTCATTTGCCTCCCGTGCAAAGCCTCCTAATTGTCTCAGACTGCAATTTAATTCAGTCCACAGTTATTAAATGCCTACTATGTGTCATGGAATTACATTTCTTTGCATACAGATAGCTAAATAAAAAAATATATGAAATAACTTCAAGGGATGGAACACTAACATCTGAGAGTAAAGAAAAGTTTCTTATTGGATGTGGCATCTTGAGGGGAGCCTTGAAGAAATCTAGTTCTAAGAAGTTGAGATATGGAGGGAGAGTATTCCAGTCATGGAGTTGGGAGGCATGAAAGTGGGAGATGGGACAGGTGGGACAATTTGGCTGGGATGGAGGGTTCATGAAAGGCATTGTGTGATCTCTGGGAAAGTTGAGTTAGAAGCAGATTGTGAAGGGTTTTAAATGCCAGAGGACTGTGGGTTTTATGCATATCCTTCCCCATCCTTTATCTAAATTAGCTCTGATATATCCATCCCTCCTATAACTCCTGAGATACCACTTCTTCTGTAAAATCTTTAATTTTGGTCCAAGAAGGGCTTCTATATTCCCCTCACTCTACTGTGCCTGTATGTGTTATGTCTAATGGCTACTGCCCTTTTCTCCTTCCCCAAACGTAGTCATACTAGTGCTTATATATTATATAAATACTTTACTCTGTGTGCTTTTGGTATGTTGATTTTGTTTTCAAGACTTAAAAAAACTCACCATTGTCTGAATCAGTGTGGTTTGTTTAAAAGTGTGAATTAGCAGAAGTCAGAGATTGTGTTTCCATAATTTATCCTGTGCCCGAGACTGTTCTGTACAGTTGGTGTCTCAGTAAGTATGTTTCAGTAATGACGCAGGTCTGTCTTTCCATAGAATTACTCCATACAACAATAACTGTAATCACAGAGGAAGGGATTAGAATTCAGGATATAAATTGAAGAGGTAGTAGATTAGTTGAAGTTAAACTGATAGCTGCTTTCCTTTTCCACTCTTGAGTTTCTCAGAAATTAATAAATTCTGCATGGAGATTGCTATTTACTATATTACTGGTTTTAATCAAGAGGAACGTCTTGACTTTTTGGAGGCTGTCTTATTCTTGAATTTGTAGAGGAAGTATCTTGTGCTCTTAATAAAAAGTGATCCCTTTTCCTCAAATAGCTCTGCTCCACTGAAACACATATACTTATCTTTATCTGTATTACTGTTGTTTGTCCGTGTGGAGATATTAATATAGTAAATGGCACCAAATGATAACATGATAAAAATAAAGAAACTTTGCAACATCTATCCCACTGACGAGAATGGATCCCTTTGGCAACTGCCGATCTCATGCAGTTTTAATTTTCTTCCTTCATAAAGCCCAGAATTGGATTAGTAGCTGTTACTGGACTTTTTTCCACTCCTCTCTTCTTCAAGGGTCACTGAATTGCTTGAGATTTCTGAACTTCATCCTGCCATGCATTTTGATGATGATCATGACTAATGAATAGTCATGAAAACCATACCACAAAGAAGAGGAATGTTTTGTTAATCTGTGTGGCTCTGACGTTGTAACAACTTGTAGTAATACCCTTCAGACACAGATCACATTTTAATCCTTTGTGAAGGCAGGTAAAGCTTCTGCCAATGTAACAAACAAACAAAAGTTCAGAATTTGAAGGACTAGAAGTAAAAAAGATAGAAGAGTTAAATGAATTGGTCGAGACCATGTGACTGGCTGTTGCCAGGAAGGCTGAGGATGGAGTTTATAGTTTTTAACACACAGCTAGCTATTGTTGCCCCTGACACCCCTTCTTTGGAAGTGATATAAAAGACGACAGTGTTAACGAAGTTGGCAAAAGGAGATTAGAAAGGGGCGGAGAAAAGTTTAGCAAGAGAGTATTACAAATAAATGTACAACTCCGTATTCCTTGCAATAGGATTGTCAGAGTACATTTGGCTCAGTTCTTGCATGTAAAGGATACTTCCAAGTGCTATCACATCTAGTAGGCTCATTGTACAGTGACAGTCTTGACTCTGCCTTCTGTTGCTTTGGTTTGGAAAACTGAAACAAAAATAAATCTGGGAAAAAACCAAACTGGCATATTTTATTGTCTTTTTCAATGATTATATTCAAATGTTACTTATACACATACAGTAGAACTTTTTGAGGGAATGATGTATTTGTGAGCTATCTGATTTTCTTTTAAGATAGCATTTCTTAACCCTAGTATATCTAAACAAACACCCTAAGATTCAGGGACTGCTCTTAAAGGTCATTACAAAACTCTCATAAAGCAAAATCCTTTTCATTTACCTAAACTTAACAAAGTTAATATATATCATGGAACTTTAAAAAAAATTCTGTTTGAAGAGGGAATTGCAAAATCAATGAAAAAGCTGTTGCAAATCTAAAATGTTTGAGAATCATTGGATTCAGATATTGAAAGGTGATCTAGAGCAGGAGTCCAACTTTCCTGGCACCAATGCCAGAAGTTGGTATTCATATCCATTCTGCCTGGCATTCTTCCCTGGCCCATCCCCAACACTACAGGAAATGAGCTCCAGACTTGCTGTTCCTATCATCACTACCACCCACTAATCTTGGCTCAAGAGTCGGCAATACCTTTGGCTGTAGTTTTTACTCTCTCATTTGCTCTCCTCCCTTCCCCCACTGGAGCACAGAAATTTAGCTGCATTGCTGATGTTGATCATTGTGATCTCATATTTTGGATTTTATTCGTGCTTCTGCATCGTTTGCAGCATCATAAGTGCTAACCTTCACCTCCTAGTCATGAAGGAAAGGTTTTATTTTTCCGTTTTATTTTCAGAGTTAAGAAAAAGTACAGAGTTTAAAAAAAAAGATCTAATTCAAAGTAGTCCAAATTATTTCCATTTGTAAATTTGGAAACAAATTTAGGAAGATTGGCTCTCCCTACCCAGAAATCATTTAATGTTTAGGAGACCTGATCTGGAATCAAAGAAACTGGATTTGAATCTGAACCACTTATTTGACATTTGTCAATATATTTTCCCTCTTTGGGCCTTAATTTTGTTATTATTGTTGTTGTTTTGTTATCTTCATCATTGCTGTTAGTAATACTTAGGGTTTCTATAACACGATACGGTTGGCAAAACACTTTACAAGTATTTTCTTATTTGATCCTCACAACAACCCTGGTAGATGGATGCTACTATTATCTTCAGGTTATAGATGAGTAAACTGAGGCAAAGCAAAGCTAAATGACTTGCTGATATAGTAAGATCCTGAGGCAGGATTTGAACTAGGGTCTTCCTAACTCCAAGTCCAGAGCTCTATCCATTGTATCACCTAATTGCCTTTATCTTTAAGAGTAAGGGGTTTGCAATAGATGAATGAGCTCAAAGATTTCTTTCCATCCTAAATCCTATGAACCTGTCTTCAGTAGCAAAGGCAAGTAGGCATTAAAAATAGGGTAGGTAAGTCAGTTCTGTCATAATGCTTGTTTTGTAAATGCAAGTTTGTTCCAATGAGATTTATATATTAGGGAGCATTTTGAGCATAAAACAAATTTTGGGTTTGCTTATGCACAATTTTGTCCACCGTGGCAGAAAACTTCTACATTAAAAACAACACCACAATACCACAACACTCATTTAACATCACAAGTTGAATGAGACCTGGAGTTGTCACCCACTGAGGTTCTTGCTCACTCATTAACTATTTATTTTTTAGCCTGAGTCTGTGGGAATGGGGACATAGGTCAAGCAGCAGTCTGAAACCATCGATGCTTTTTATTGTAGTATTTATGTATTTCTTAGCCATTTAGTGTGTGTAAAACCATTTTATTAGGTTCTTATCTTTTTTAATGTCATTAATGAAGTTTTTGAGTGTTGTGTCCCTAACCCCATTTCCTCTGTAAGTACTGCCTTTTTGTTTGATTTTTCATAATTTGGCGATATTAAAATGTATATGTTGTATTGTAGCAGAACTAACTGTATTTGAATGTTATTTCAGAACCTTCCTTGAACACTTAATCTTGAAGTCACTGTCGAATCTCTTAGTGTTTTCCAGTACTCATGTTCACCAGCTGTTCTTACACCTCTACCCAAGCTCAGCTTACAACCACTTCATCAGCTAATAATAAAGTGACTTCTTTAGATTCTTCCATATCATTCAGCAAATTTCTCCATAGGGCAGAAATAGGAGAGTAGAAAGGAATTTCTCTTTAGATATATGAAGAGAACTTGATATTTTATTTTATTTTCCATTTCAAATTTTATTTTATTTTTTTAAATCATTTTTATGTAATATTTTAGTTTTCAACATTGATTTCCACAAGATTTTGAGTTACAAATTTTCTCCCCATTTCTACCCTCCCCCCATTCCAAGATGGCATATATTCTGATTGTCTCGTTCCCCAGTCAGCCCTCCCTTCTTTCACCCCACTCCCCACGCCCATCCCCTTTCCCCTTACTTTCTTGTAGGGCAGGATAGATTTCTATGCCCTATTCCCTATATATCTTGTTTCCCAGCTGTATGCAAAAATAACTTTTTTAAAAGCATCTGCTTTTAAAACTTTGAGTTCCAAATTCTCTCCCTTCTTCCCTTCCCACCCACCCTTCCTAAGAAGGCAAGCAATTCAACATAGATCACACATGGATCATTATCTAAAACACTTCCACAGTGCTCATGTTGTGAAAGGCTAACTATATTTCCTTCTGTCCCATCCTGTCCCCCTTTATTCAGTTTTCTTCCTTGACCCTGTCCCTTTTCAAAAGTGTTTGCTTTTGATTACCTCCTCCCCCTATCTGCCCTCCCTTCTATCATCCCCTCCTTTTTATCCCCTTCCCCTTACTTTCCTGTAGAGTAAGATACCAATTGAGTGTGTATGTTATTCCCTCCTGAAGTTGAATCCAATGAGAGTAAGATTCACTCATCCCCCCTCACCTGCCCCCTCTTCCCTTCCAACAGAACTGCCTTCCCTTGCCACTTTTATGTGAGATAATTTACCCCATTCTATCTCTCCCTTTTTCCTTCTTTCAATATATTCCTCTCTCACTCCTTAAATTTATTTCATTTTTTAGATGTCATCCCTTCATATTCAACTTGTCCTGTGCCCTCTGTCTATATTCCCTTCAACTCCCCTAATACTGAGAAAAGTCTCATGA
>JAQQSZ010014658.1:0-11462 GCA_028646595.1 Phalanger gymnotis
TCCACTTAGATCCCCAGTAGGGAAGCTCCTACTATCACAGAGGCTGTTGTTTATCCTTTGCTCTCAAAGAAGACCATTGCATCAGGGAGGTGATGCCAAGATATGCAAGTGAATTGGATTTAAGTGAGAGAGAGCTATGCAAAGTCACCAGCCTCACTTTCTCCTCCAGAGCCAAATGTGTCCATTGAATCCACCTGCCTGAATTAGGAATAATAAGCATACTGAGTTCAACAGAATATGAACTTCCTAAAGAGCCTTCTTTGAAAACACAAAATGAAGTTTTGCAAACGCATTTTAACTGCAGACAATTCCCTCATATAGAATTCCAGAGTTATTTGAAAAGCTCCTAGTAATCACAAAGACCTTTGCAAAAGTAGGAGCTCCTTCCTCCTTCTTGGCTTTATCATATCTTGGTTACTCTTCACAATGGAAAATTGTCCCCCAAAACCCATTTCCTTTCTGTGCTGAAGGGCCACTTTAAGAAGTCTATAATCAACTTATATAGTTTAAAGAACTACCTATGGAGGAAAAATGGTTGCTTTTTTGCTTCAAATGTAGCTGTTTATAATGGCTTATTATGCACTGAATGAGAGAGTTACTAAGTGATCATGAGAATGAAGGTCAGACTTAAATTGAGGCACTTTTGGTTAAAAATATCAATAGCAAACCAGCCTCCAATTGCCCCAACCTATCATCCAGATGAGATACTTTAACCCTTACTTCACTCAAAGGAATCTCAGTTTTCTGAAAGCTGAGTCCACTTTCCAGTCTTTATGCTCCTTGAGATCCTTCTAGACCACTCACCTTCTATTATTCAAACTAGACATGATGCCAAAGAAAATTGGTCCCTTCCCCGGCCTGGAAATTGGGAAGCTACCTGTAAACAATGTCTCACATTCCCAACGCGAGATCAAGCAAATGAATGTAATGGAGCCCAGGTGTTCAACTAATTACTAATATAAGAATAAATGAAGAAAAGAGAAATATTAATCCTCCATGCGAGTTGTTGTGATATTACAGAATCCATCATAATGAAGCAGTGACCCCACTTTGTGAAGAGGTTAACCACACAAATGGTACTGCATTGACCAAAATGTTAATAAGTTTGTGTGTGGCAATGGTAAGCAAGGGATGGCAGACAGAAGCTATTGTAATAGGCAAATAATTACCATCGAAGTCATGTCTTGGGTAATGACTAGGATTCACATCACATATCTTTTCAGTCACAGCACAATTGCTCCAGCTCTGTTTATTGTAATCTATGGGATTATTTGACAGCAAGGTGACATTTTGACTTTGGAACAAATTTTTCTCATAGAAAGCACAATTACTCACTGATACAGTGACATTCAATTAGACACAGACATGCTGTATAATTTGGATGTTTTTTCAGACATACAAATATTGGATATGGTGTTCATTAAAACATCAGAGTCATCACTCTTAGACACAGACCTTTCTGGCTAAATGGTTTAGTCAGATACAGATTGATGAGTTAATTGAAAAATTTTAATTGCCCAATTTTTAACTAGGAAATTTCACAATTTAAAATAAAGGGGAACCAGTATTTGGAACAAGAATTAATGTCCGTGACATATTGGGTTTTTGCTCTATAGAGAAATTTTGTCGAGGACACTAAGGCTATGCCCATGGCATAGCCAAACCCATGTAAAAGAAAGCCAGGTTCAGTGGATACGACCTAGAGGAAGACTGAGTTCAAATCCAGCCTCTGACACTTACTAGCTGTGTAACTCTGGGCAAATCACTTAACCTCTCTGAGCCTCGGTTTCCTCATCTGTAAATGAGGACAATAATAGCACCTATTTCCCAGGCTTGTTGTAATGATAAAACAAAGCAGTATTTGTAAAGTGCTTGTCAAACCTTAAAGGTCTATATAAATGCTAGCTATTATTCTATCACAACAGAGAATGTAGTGTGTCATAAATATTTAAGATCTTTCATACAACTATTTCTCCTGGTCATGCCCAGAAGAGCATCAGCAGCAAACCTGGTTGAGTATAAAAAAATCTTTCCTAAACTTTCAAGTTATGTCAAGATCAAAGAGAGAATTGTGTTCCCAGATCTCACACATCCAGCATATGACTCACAAGTCAAACAGGACCCTCCTGACCCCAGGGTGTAGCCCACCTCAGTTTTTACTGACTGATATTTTACCTACCTACCTAGCCTACCTGAAATAGTAAATTTATAAAACCTAAAATGCTTCAATTTCTGGCTATGTGGTCAAACTGTGGGAAAAATTCGGGTCCACCTGGTTCTGTGAAAATATGTTCTTTCCTAAAACTCTGATATAAAAAATAAGCATTACCACCAGTAATATAAACCTGGAAATAAAACTGAGATGTTCCCTGACTGAATACATCTCACAGTCCTCAAGAAAACTACTATTGATTCTATTAAACAATTTTAATTGAGTCTCTTTTATTTATCAAGATTATTCAATGACTAGCACCAGGCTTTTAACTGTGTACTTTTACATGACAAAAGATGAGTGACTCATCAGATTTACAACTGGAAGGACCATCTGATCCAACACCATCATTTTAGAGGTGAGGAAATCGGGGCAGCTAGGTGGCACAGTGGATGGAGCACCAAACCTAGAGGAAGAAAGATTCAACTTCCTGAGTTCAAATTCAGCCTCAAGCACATGCTAGTTGTGTGACCCTGGGCAAGTCACTTACCCCTGTTTGTCTCAGTTCCTCATCCATAAAATGAGCTGGAGAAGGAAATGGCAAACCACTCCAGTATCTTTGCCAAGAAAACCCCAGATTGGGTCATGAAGAGTTGGACACAGCTGAAACAACTAAACAACAAAAGGGAGGGATTTGAAGCAGGCAAAGATAACAATTAGGTTGCGATGATCAAGATGAAAGGTGATGAGGGCCTGAACTAAAGTGATGGCTGTGTGAGTAGGGAGGAGGGATCAGATTTGAGAGATAACTGTGAAGGTAGAAACAAGATTTGGCAACTGACTAAACATGTAGCATAAGAGATAATAGGGGGCTAGAGCAGTGATGAGGTTGCAAAGCTGAGAAGCAGAAAAAATGGTGATGTCTTTGACAGAAACAGGGAAGTTTGGAAGAGTAGTTGGTTTAGTGGGAAATGGCTTCATTTTGGGCCATTCTGAGTTTAAGGTGTCCCTGGGACATCCTGGGACATTGAGATGTCTAATAGGCAATAAGTGATGTGGTACAGAAGCTCAGACAGAGATATGGGGCAGGTATATAAATCTGAGAAACATGAGCATAGAGATGATAATTAAATCCATAGGAGCTAATGAAGTCACCAGGGGAGTGTGGAGAAATAGAAGAGAAAAGGACCCAGGAGGGAGACTTGGTGAACACCCATAGTTAGGGAATATGATACGGATGGAGGATCAGTCTGAGAGGTAGGAAGAGAACCAGGACAGAGAGAGAGGTGAGGAGGAGCTTACAGTTCCACTGTATTCTTCTGTCTGCCCACATACAGCGTCTTAACAATATACATATGGGTTATCTCTAACAAATTATATTGCCATCCTGAACTGATTCCCCCATCTTCCTTCTGGACCAAGTCCTTCCACTCTTAGTTTATAAAGTGAGCTCATTTCAGGTAAAGTAAACTCATTTCAATATCAGTCTGAGCAAAATGTAATTAGGGAGTGGTCTTTTTTTAAAATGATGTGATGCTGAAAATAACTGAAAGCTGACTGTGAACTTAAAATTATGAATTTATCATTTAGGTACAAATGGTGCCTTCCCTTCTAAGCACAACATTTTAGGAAGCACAACTTTTATGTTGATTAAACTGGAGGGGTAAGCCAAGTTAAGAAGCATTTATTAAGTGTTTACTATATGCCAGGCACTGGGCTAAGCACCGGGGAAACAAATAGAATCAAAAAGACATTCAGCCCCTACCCTCAAGGAGCTTACATTCTAATGGGGGAAAAATAATACATAAGAAGGAGCTAACAGGGATTGAAGGAATTGAGAGGCAGATCACCGTGCAGGTGCGTGGTAGCAAGGTCCACAGAGTCAGAAGCAGAGCTAAAGGAGAAATGAAGAATGGCTCTCCAAAAGGTCATTTCTCAAAATGGAGGCTCCGAGAGAAATTCACCAATGAGAGGAGGAAGACACTGAGGGAACTTCCAGGGTGAGGAGGCATCTAAGACATGGTGATGAAGTCTAGAGAGTTAGAAGCAGAACCTGGAGAGGAATAAAGGATGGTGAGTCTGGGCCCTTCTTCAAAAACAGAGATTCCAGCAGGGGGTCACCTGGATGGTACACAACACTGAGTCTATTCTCTGATGATGATTAGGTGAAGGAAATGAGCACATTTAGCCAGGCCAAGGGAAGACTTGGTAGGGGGAGGACAGAGACACATGATATCTGACTTAAGTGGTAATGGTGGTTATTGTTTAGTCATTTCAGTCCTATCTGACTCTTCATGACCCAATCTGGGGTTTTCTTCACAAAGATATTGGAGTGGCTTGCCATTTCCTTCTCCAGCTCATTTTACAGATGAGGAAACTGAGGCAAACTAGGGTAAGTGACTTGCCCGGGGCCACACAGCTAGTAAGTGTCTGAGGCCAGATTTGAAATTGGAAAGAAGAGTTTCTCCTGCATCCAAGCCAGCTCTGGGCCTCTATTCACTGTACCAACTAGCTGCCCCAAGTAAAAGTTACAAAGAGGCAAATTTAGGCTTGACTTCAGGAAAAACTTCCTAAGAATTATATATGACAAAGAGAGTGGCCTGCCTCAGAAGGAAGTGTATTAGCTCCCACTGGAGGATCAGCAAAAACTGGTTAACCATCTGTAGGATGTGTTGCAGAGAGGGTTCTTTTTTGTGTATGAGCTAGACTAGCTGGCCCCCAAGGTCCCTCTGAGATCCTGTGATCTTTTTTTAATACCCATTATATCTCTAGTGTGTTAACCACCCCTAACATTTATTTGTTCAAAGAAAGAATAGAGTATTATTAGGTTGCAAATAGGTTAATGCATCAAGAGCTAGAAATGTTCTGGTCCTTCATGGGATGTCAGCAGGGTTCTAGAGTTTAGCAGCGATTAATCGAGGGGTGGGGAACCTGTGGCCTCGAGGCCACATGTAGCTGCAGGTTCCTCACCCCTAGATTAATACATAACTCATACACTGGATGGGAATCTGCAGTAACTAGGGCACAGCATTAAGATGCTGCTATGAACATCTTGTTGTAAAGGAAATCTTTCTGCTATTGACCTCCCTGGGATCTACACTCGGTAGTGGAACCACTGAGTCAGAGGGTTTAGTCACTTTTCTCCCATTATTTCAAACTGATTTCCAGCTCCACTAAAAACACATTGGCGTGTTTGACTCCCCATGACTCCTCTGTCATTTATCAATTTGATGGATGTTGGAAGAAGAAGCCAATAATGACTCTGAGGTTTTGAGTCTGGGTGATTAGGTAAAAAGCGATGCTGACTGAGGTTAAATAGTTCGTCAAGAGTCCCAATGCCAGTAAGTGTGGGGTGTAAGATCTGAATGCAGGCCTTTCTGACTGCCAAGTTCAACCCTCAGGTTTTTTCCCATAATACAATGGTATTCTCATACTCAAGTGATATCATCATCATGGGAACTTGGGGGGAGGGGAGAAAGAGAGAGATGGGCTGGTCCACAAATCAAGGCCTACGTCTAGGGAGGTACGTGAGGCACAGAGAGGTCCAGTGACTTACCCAGGGTCACAAAGCTGCTATATAGCAGAGATAGGATCTGAATTCAGATCTTCCTAATTCTAAGCACAGCACTTTACTGGGTTATACAAAGCAAGTCTAAGCCCTCTTCTAAACAACACCCTTCAAATGTCCCCACAGTACTTCTCCCAATGATGAGAATGATAAGGAACATAAGAAAAACAAACTGTGGTACATGAGTATCATGGAATATTGAGGCATCATAAGAAATGACTGCAATGAATTTAGAGACTCATAGGAAGACTTAGATGGACTAACGCAGAGGAAAGAGTACAGAACCAAGAGAAGAATATATATAATGATTATAATGATGTAAATGAAGACAACGTTACAAAGAAGTTTGGATTCCTATTAAACACACTGTCTAATTTTGTTTGTAGGAGAATGATGATGAAACACACTTCTGGCCTTTTGGGAATGAGATGGAGGACTATGCATGTGGATTGTTGCAGACACGGATGGTTACAACATCGTTTTATTTTGCTCAACTATTTTCTTTGTTATAAGATAGGATTCTAGGGCCGGTGATTTTGGGGGAGGTGACAGTGGTACAAAACAAAAACAAAAAGCACCTATGAACCATTATGATGATGTTTCACATTCTGCCCATCCCCACACCCACCACCCTACTTCAGGTCTCCATTATGTCACACCTGGGCTATTGCTTTAAGCCTCTTGTCCCAGCTTTTGATTTCTTCCCCTCCGGGAAACCTTCTGAATTGCTCCAGATTTGTCACATAAAGGACCATTTTAATCTCCCTAGTTAAAACTTTCAATGGTTTCTATACTGTCTAATAATAACTGGTATTTGTATAATGCATTAAAGTCTGTAAAGTATTTTACATACACTACCTCCTTTGATTCCCCCAACAACTCTGTAAGTGCTGACTATAGGTATTATCATCCCCACTTTAGAGATGAGAAAATTGAGGCCTCAGAGAGGTTAAATGACTTGCTCAAGGACACACAACTAGTAAACATCATAGGCAGGATTCAAACTCAGGTCCCATGACTCTAAGTTCCGCACTATTTCCGCTATGACTTGCCCCATAGTCTCATAGCTGCTAAGTGTCATAGGCAGGATTTGAATTAATTGCAAATCCAGCACTCCACAAGCTATAGGACTTGCCCATAACAAAAGTAATAATAGCTAATAATTGTTATTAATAATCTAAATACGTATTATTATTCCTTACCTATTAGAGAGACATTGCTTCATTCATTCAGCAAATATTAGTATGCCCACCAGGTGCAACTGTGCTAGACAGGAGGGAAATTAAAAAAAGATAGAGATCCTTGATCTCATATTCCAGTAGATATGTGTTCCCAAAGTGCGGGATGCCACCCCCAGGGGGTGCTGGAATGATCCAAGGGGGCAGTAGTAGCCTCGTGTGCAACTGAGGGGCACTGAATAAAAATAAGGGGGTGGTAGAAGCATAAGGAAAGAAAAGAAGAAAATTTTGAAAACTGTTTCATCTGTTGTGTAACACAGTTACACAATATCATTTTCCAAATAAACACACAAAACGCAAGTTACAACCCAGCAGTGGTCAAGTCTACCAACAGGTCTTAACAAGGAAGTGTTGGCAGGCAAGCCTATCTCGGATTGTAAAGGAAGTCCAGCATGCATCAGCAGAAATATGTGTGCGCAATGACTTGTTTATAATATGATACTATCTGGTTATATGACGCAATATTGCATCATCAAAATTTCAATGCAGGCAAAGCCCCACAAATTTACAATAAATGATTAAATTTAAGATGCATCATTTCTAAAAAAAAATTTATATTTTTCGAAATGGTGCAAATTTTAAAAAAAACATTAAAGGGTTAAATTTCCAGTGGGGCACTGAGCAATTTTTTTTTGAAAAGGGGTTGGTAGGCTAAATAAATTTGGGAACCTCTGCAGTAAAAGTATATATGCATGTACACAGACAAATATAATATGTATTGCCCTGGTAGCCAGGTGGCCCAATAAATAGAGAGCTAGGCCCTAGAGTCAGGAAGACCTGAGTTCAAATCCAGCCTCATACACTTGCCATTTGGGCAAGTGACTTAATCCCTGTTTGTCACAGTTTCCCCATCTGTAAAGCGGGGATAATAATAGCACCCACCTCCCAGGGTTGTTTTAAGGATCAAATGAGATTATAGCTGTAAGGCACTTAGCACAGTACTTGGCACATAGTAAACCCTACATAAATTTAACCATTAATATTATTTTAACGTCACTGTCTTTCCAGGCTTATCTTGTCCTGATCCCCTACATATACTCAAGACCTAGCCAAACTAGACTGATTATTGTTCCCCAAACACATCTTGTGTTTTATCATCTTCAAGCCTCTTCTCGTGTCATTTTCTCTGCCTGGAGTTTGGTTCTGCCATCCTCAACTCTGGCTCCCCAGGCCGGCTTTTCCACGTATAGACGTACACTCTAACTAATTAAATCATAGGATCTTAGAATTGGAAGTGACCTGACAAGTTATCTAGCCCATCCCCATCCAAAGCATGAATTCTGTCTGAAACATTCCCAGCCAGAGGCCATCTAGTCTGTTTCAACACCACCAGTGACAGTGACTAGCTCCTGAGACAGATCATTCCATCACAGCTCAGGTTGGAAGTAAGGTATGCTGACATCACACCTAAAATTTGCCTCTTTGCAACCTCTACTCATTCCTCCTGGTATTATCCTGTAAGACTACTTGGAAAAAGCCTAATTCCTCTCCGACAGAAAGGCCCCCCAAATGCCTATAGGCTGCTCTCATTTCCCCTTTTGTCATCTCTTCTCCAACTTAAACATCCCCAGTTCTTCTGAGCAGCTCTCACATCCATGTTTCGGCTTCCCCTCACTAACGTGGTCATTCTCTCCCAGGATATATTCCAGCTTGTCAATGCTCCTTCTAAAAACTGATACTTAGAATTGGCCACAGTACTCTTGACGTAAGTAGAATACAATACAATGGCAAGCTCTCTTGCTCTGGATTCTATGTTTCTATTACTGCAATGTGGTATTAACATTAGCTCCTTCAGCTGCTGCATTGGATCACTGATTTCATGTTGATCCTGCAGTACACTAAATCTCATGGGTCTTCTTCACATGAACTGCTTTCTAGCCACATCTTTCTCCCATCTTTTATTTGCATTATTGGCTTTAAACTCTGATACAGGATTTTTACTTCTTTTTTAAAAACCTTACTTCTATTAAACCTACCCTTGTTAACTCCAGCCTCATCATTTCAGACAACCTTTTTGGACCTAGATTTGGCCATCCGATATATTAGTTTCCCCTCCTAATTTCACGTCATCTGCAAATTTAACAAGTATCCCATCTAGGCCTTCATTTATGGCCCAGTAAAAATGTTGAACAGAATAAATCCAAAGAAGGACCCCTAGGACACCGCACTAGAGATATCTCTCCAGCTTGTCTTCAAACAGAAATCCTACCCCAGTGCTACCTAATTCCATCATCTAGTCCTCCTCACCTCCTCTCTCTTGAGGAAGCAGTGTGGCACAGTAGAAAGAGTATACTGAACTTAGAGGCACAAGCTCTAGATTCAAATACTGATCCTGCCACTATCACCTGTGTGACCTTGGGCAAGTCATTTAACTTTGCTGAGTCCATCTGTACATATGAATCAATTACTCTAACTTCACTCTCTCCAAGAGTGATGCTGGCTCCATCTCTACCTCGGGGTTCTAGGGGTACCCCTGAAGGATTGGAGATGTTGGATCAGTTCATGCCCCCATTCTGTTGTGGTACTTTCCGCTGAGGGCAGAAACTATTCCTTTTACATTTTTGTATTCCCCAAAGCAGTAAATGAATAAATTAAGCCAATGACTAAATTAATCCTTACCTAAATAGAAGCTGAAGCCCTATGCACCTTCAATGAAATAGATTCTAGGTTACTAGTCTAGAGTTTTGCTATTAGAAACAAGTATCCACTATAGACTGTAACCCCAAGATTTGTAATTCTGAAGCCAATGCTGACCTGTCAGACCTATTATGGTGTGAGTTCATCGGCCCAGGAAGAATCTTTCTCCCCCTGTTCAAAAATATCTCTTCCACCTTCTAGTTGATACTTGACACTACAAACTAAAGTGATTCACTGTCTTAAAGTTTTATCCCTTGTTAAAATGCAATGTTAATGTATACCCTATATCTGATTGCTTACTGGGAGAGGGGGGAAGGGATAGAATTTGGAACTCAAAATTTTTTTAAAATGTTAAAATAATTGTTTTAGCATGTAATTTGGGGAAAATAAAGTGTATATATATACATGTACATATATATACATATATATATATGTTAAGATGGTTCTAAGAGCAGCAACATTAAGCCTTGTTAGTCATGCATTTCTTAATGTGAGTTACTGTATCAGATCCTTTTCTGGAAGCAGGTTTTGAAGAGTAAGAAAGAAAGTAGCGCAGCTAGGTGGTGCAGTGGCTACAGCATTAGTCTTGGAGACAAGATCTGAGTTCAAATCTAAACTCAGATACTTACTGTGACCCGGGCAAGTCACTAAACCATTTCCCTCAGTTTCCTCACCTGTAAAATGAGCTGGAGAAGGAAAAAGCAAACCACTCTAGTGTATTTGCCAAGAAAACCCTAAATGGGGTCGCGAAGAGTCAGACACGACTGAATGACAAAGAGCAAGAAAGGAGGAGGTCACTTGACAGTTGTGGAGTGGGGAGATAGGGAACAAAGAATTGATTAAAAAGCAAGAAAATCTTTTTCTCTTAAAAAAAAAGAAAAAGGAAAATCGGGGCCACCTAAAACCAATTTTGCCTACTTCACAATTCTGTTCAGAGTTTTTGATAAAGGATATGCTCTCTATCAGAGAGCCTAAGGTTATGCTTTGCCCCACTTTTGAGATGAGAGGCTTGTTCTTTAAGAAATGAACTAAGGCTCCATTTCCAGAGTGCGTGGCCAGGATTCCACCCACCTGCTCTCTCACTAACCCCAACTACACCATGAGTTGTCATCCAACTGAAATTTTAAACCCACAAGTGACCATTCACTCCACTTTCAATTCATCCCAGAAATAAAACTGCTTCTATTTATAAAAGTCTTCCTTCTATATAGACTAAGCTTTGGCATGTTTCATCAAATTGTAAGCAAACTGTAAGTAGTTAATTCCCAGTCATCAAAGTAGTTAATTCCCAGTCATCAAATTCTGCAATTTTCACCTGTTTCCTATGGAACAAATAAATCTAGAAGGAAAAAAATTTGTCAAAAAGCCTGGATGAAAATCCTGACTCTACCTATGTGATCTTAAGAAAGTCACTTCCGGAATCAGTCGCTAAGCATTCATTAAACCTTGACTATGGGAGCCAAGATGGTGGCTGGAAAGCAGGGACTAGCATGAGCTCCCCACCAAGTCCCTCCAAAAACCTATAAAAAATGGCTCTGAACCAATTCTAGAACTGCAGAACCCACAAAATAGCAGAGGGAAGCAGGGCTCCAGATCAGGACAGCCTGGATGGTTGCTGGGTGAGGTCTTTCGTGAACGGAGCTGGGAGCAGAGCAGAGCCCAGCGTGGATGGTGCAGACCAACCAGACCAGGAGCCAGGCAGAGCATGCCCTAGCGCCCTGAATCAGTGAGCTGCAGCAGTTACCAGACTTCTCAACCCACAAACACCAAAGACAACAGAGAAGGTTAGTGGGAAAAGCTGCTGGGGACTGGGATAGAGTTTGTGGTTCAGCCACTGCCCCTGGGGGCAGCAGAGGTGGGGCAGCTA
>JAQQSZ010014659.1:0-11462 GCA_028646595.1 Phalanger gymnotis
TGTGTATATACACAGGCATGATTTGTGTTAAAATAATTCCTATTAGCATAGGATTTGACCTCATCAGAGTATATAATCCCATCTTTTCTCTGAACACATTTGTTTGAGAGATCCATGAAACAGCAGAAACAGCAGTGAATTTGAAGTCAGAAGATTTGGTTTCAAGTTCAAGCTCTGACACTAACAATATGTGCCCCATCTGCCTCATGATATAGAGTTATGAGGAAAGCTTTTTGTAAAGCTTTAAGCATTTTACAAATGTGAGCAATTAGTGCTGCACTTTTCCCTTCAAAAAGAAAGAATATTAGGCTTCACTGGTGACTCAAGATATTTGTTTTATAATTTTAACAGTGCATATATTGTATATAACATATACACATAAATATATATATCTAACAGCTCATAAAGTGAGTAGAGTGAGTTTCAATGTTAATTGCAGATAGGACTGTCTCTGAGAAATTAGAGATAGAATTGGCTTTCAAAATAATTACTTAATGAATGGTGAGGGTAGTTCTACCTCTGGAAAAGAAGCGGAGGTGGGGGGCTTAAGCTTAGCCAAATAAAAATAAGACAAAATAAACAAATTTAAAAAAAAAAAAACCTTGTTTCAAAAGCAAATCCCAAATTAGGGCTTTGGATTCTAACTTGGTTTTCTTTCTTCAGGTCTCTAGTATCCTGCTTCTGGCTTTCGTTTTTTTAACCTCTATGTCTTTGCACACTCTGCTCAATCAATCAGAATTACATAGTCATACAAACATGGAATTTGAGAGTTGGAAGTGAGCCATTTAGCATAAGCCATACAGAAAAGAAATCTCCACTATTAACAACTCAACAAATGCCTACACTGTGTTGGCACCAGGAACACAAATTTAAAAAAAAATGAGGCAGTCTTTGCCTTTGCAGAGCTTATATTCTTCTCGGGAGATACATGCAAATAAGAAAACATAGGATACATACAAATATAGGACATATGCAAATATAAAATATAGGATATATACAAAACAGTAATTTAGACTGGGGTGAAGGTCAATAGTTGGGGAAAATCAGGAAAAACCTCTAGAAGGAGGAAGCTTTCTGCTGTCAACCAGCACTTGCTCTGTCTACTAGACTGGCCATTATTCCTTTGAGAAGACATTCATTAATCCTGTCAGTCTGGCAGACAACAAGCATTCCTTAAACACCTACTATGTGTCAGGCATTGTGCTAAGCACTGAGAATACAAAGAAAGGCAAAAGAGAGTCTGCTCTCAAGGAGCTCACAATCTAATGTCTGAAAATGAGAGCGAGGATCGGTGTGCAAGGCATCTGGAGAAGGTGAAATAGCAACTTGTCTTATTCTAGAACACCCTAGTTTGGGAAGAAATATTCTGTCCTCCATGGCAGATTAGCCTCTAGATTTTTTTCAATCCCACTTGGTTTGGGTAAATCATTTAAGATGAGAGAACAAAGGAGCTTTTCGAAACTTCAAAGAGACATGTATACTCTTAGTTAACAAATGTTTATTATACTGTAGACTATACTACGAGATTTTGAAGCTTTATTCGATAATTGACTTTCTGTAGAAAACCAGAAGAAGCTAATTGGCCAATAGTAAATGAGAAAGCACATTGGATGGGTTTATGACCCTTGAATTCTAACTCTGCCTCTGCTGTTAACTGACCATATGACCTTGGAGGGAATCACTTAATTATGAGGGAGCTTAGAAGGCATCTGATCTATCCTGCCTCATTCAGGAATCTCATTGGGGGCACTGCTGACGGCGGTCATCTATCGTCTCCTTGAATACTTCCAATGATGGGGACATTCTTGATAAAAAAATAGTCCCTAGTTGCCCCAGCTACAAATGAAAGGGTTAAAATAAATAACCTCTAAGATCCCCTTAAGGGCTAAAATTCTAATATCCTCAGTGCATGTGTCTGAAATAGGAAGTGAAGCCTGGAGAACAATATGGATTACATAGAGAAATCGTTCACATGACGTGATTGTTCGCAATGTAAGACATTTGTATAGGTAAATATTATATAACTTAGAATGTGATAAGTGAATGAGTATAAAATATTATTAGAATATGAATGAATAATTTCAGGTTTTGGCTAGTTTCATTTTTGCCCTTTATCATTTATCTCCCTAACTTGTCTCCTTCTGTCTCTATAATAGGTACAAATATAATATTTATGAGATTCTAGCCCTGCTGATTGCTCAGTTAAGCCTTTTGATAATAGAATAAAGTTATCACTAGAGTTTTACTACTATTATTTTTTTTCCAAAGGATTAGCTAGCTCTTTATCTAGGAAACCTAGTGACAATGATAAACCTGCCCAAACTACACTCATGTAGTTTGTAACATATTCAGAAAGACTTGGGGGAAATCACAGATTTATTCCTTCTGAAGATTCTTATTATTGACAAATTGTGAGTCTTCTTCCATGCCTCATTGTAATATAAAGTTGCAATTTCATTGAGCTAGCCTAATGACCTCATAAACCAGAAGAGCAAATGTTGAGTAGTTTATCAATGTCAACAATATGCTTGCCAGATGAAATTTCAGTCTCCAGAGCAGTTCTGGAATGTATGTTTTTCATTATTATAATTTACCTCTAAAAGAGTACGTTTCTATTAAAAATATACAAAGAAAAATGTAAAGTTGAAATGAAATTGTCTTCAGGAAAGATGCAATCAACTGCTGCCAGTGTATTTTCTAAGCAAAAACTTTATGCTTGATTCAATTGGTTCTGAGAGGCAAACTTTTCTGGAAGCCCACAGCATAAAACAGTCATTGTCTGAGAAGCGAAATTATTTTGAGATTTTTTTTAGGCTAATTCCAAGGCAGGTCTGTGTTTCCTGACTTATCTGAGCCATCTAGTACAAATGCGTTACTTCAGATACCACTGATGGAGAATATGTGATAATTCAGATATGGTCTAAAATTAAATTTATCTACATTCTGCCTTTGAAGAAGACATTGCTAAGAAAACAGTATAACCCATAGGGTAAGGAAAATAGATAACTTAAGATCGAACTTCTCAGTACCTCTTTCATTTCACATATTTGTTAAATACCTACTATGTTCAATTCATTGCACTACTTGGTTCTAACGGAATATGAAGATCAAGAAAACATGGTCTCTTCCCTTAAACAGTTCATCCTTAAATCCAAATCACTCTGGCTCTCGTTGATTGGCCAATAGTAAGCCTCAAGCTTCACTTGGTCATTGTTTGGATTCTGATGACTCAGAGCGAGTGTAAATAGCAATTGTTTCTGTTTTGGCCACAAACCCTGAGGGTCTTCCCCTTGAAGAGTAATTTTACTTTATTTTATTTTTTACTAGGTAAAAGAGGGCATTCTTTGCTTCATTTTTACCTAGCCTTAATCAGTAAGTGGTCACTGCCTCAGACAAACAGACTTGGGAAGGACCTCAGCTTAAAAAGGCCAAGGCCTCCCACCGCATCTGGGGCCATCTCCAGTTGTCTTGATCTACATCTTGCCACTGGACCCCGATGGCTCCAAAGGAGAAAGTGAGGCTGGTGACTTTGCACAGCCCTCCCTTACTTAAATCCAATTCATTTGCAAGTCCTAACATTTCCATCTTGATGTCACAGTCATTTTTGAGAATGAAGGACAAGCAACAACAACAGTCTGGTAAGTGGAGACAAGAATCTATATAGGTAAATATTATATAAATTAGAATGAGATAAGTGAAAGAGTATTAAGTGCTATTAAAATATACCATTTATTTATTGTTATTGTACTCACTACAAATGATTCTATTCACTAAAGCAGGTTTAGCCAGACCTGGATCTGTTCATACATGCAGAGATCTCAAACCCTTTATAAGCTCTGGGTCCCTTTATCTTCC
Source organism: Phalanger gymnotis (assembly GCA_028646595.1). Classification (NCBI taxonomy): domain Eukaryota; kingdom Metazoa; phylum Chordata; class Mammalia; order Diprotodontia; family Phalangeridae; genus Phalanger; species Phalanger gymnotis. The sequence continues at coordinate 3,856 of JAQQSZ010014659.1, forward strand.
ACTCCCTTGGGAGCTATCTTTTCCTATGAAGAGACTCCTGAAGGCTCAGAACTGTGCCATTTGGAATGCTCACATCTGTCAGGGCTTGTCATCCTTGTACCCAGCCTTCAGAATGACTCCATAAATGTTGATATTAGGATTCAGTGTGCCCTAAAGTTCACCAACTGTATACCAGTCTAGGGCCACTTGCCTCTCTATATGACTTGAATTTTCAGTTAAATCACTAATTAGGGCTCTTAGTGAAGAACTGAACCCTCTAGCCACTTCACCTGAACTTCTATAGATATGTACTTACTTGCCCTCAGCTTCCACAATTATGCCACTCTCACTACACTTTCTTCTCTTGGTTTTTGTTCTCTACATGCATACAACTGAAGCATACTCTGACCCAAACTCCCAACAGCTGGTTCTGCCTATTTCACCAATGGCTAACATCGGGAGAATGTTCTAGCTAGTCCAAGAAGATAATCAATGATTGTAGAATTGACACCATTAACTGCAGGCCATTCCCTTACCCTTCCAAAAGAGCACTTACCTGGAAGGGCACCCAAAGACCAGCAGAGTCAAGCAACGAGACACAATAAGATAACAATAAACATTTGTAAAACAACGTGATAAACACCCGGGATGCAAATAAGAAAAGGAAAGACAGTCCCTGCCCTCGAGGAGCTTATAATCTAACGGGAGAAGACAATACAGAAGAAGAAGCTGAAAAGGGGGGGTGGTGTCAGAGGGTACCTGAGGAGGGGACATGATGATGATGGTGTACACCACTCACGAGACATTCAATTCAACTAAATAAATATTTGTTATGTGCCTAGTAAGAGCAGTCACTGTGCCAGGCACACGGAAGCAAGGCAAAAATAAAATTGTCCCTGTTTTCAAGAAGTTTATGTTCTATTTTGGGGAAACAATATAAACATAGATACAGGATATAGGTAGATGATAGCTAAATGACTTTATCTATCTCTATCTCTATATCCTGGGATATGTATTGGGATATAGAATTCACAGAATATGGCCAGGGGAAGGGTAGGTAGAGTAGCCATAACTACAAGGGTTGTGTTCTTTGGTTCTAGAATTCTGACTACGTGATTATAGGGCAAATGTACCACAGGCTTATTGCTGGTACATGGATATCGGGTAAGGTGGCTACATATGTTGAGATAATAAATAACATAGAACCAGAGAGGTGCTATAGCCAACTTGAGCTGACTCTTGAGTGCCAATTGTTAAATTTTCAGTGTGAGCATTTATACCTTGGAAATCAGCAAATGTTACAAATCAGTGTTTGATTTATTGTTTTGTTGATTGCTAGACTTAAAATGATGGAGAGAATGTTGACAATGCACATTAAACTTAAAAGTTGTGGTGCTTATTTTTTTTCCCAGAGACCTACTTGCTAAACATTTACCAGCATATTCCTGATGTGTCTCATCTGCTGATAAGTAGTTATAGAATCTTAGAACTGATAGTTACCTTAGAGATATCTAATCCAACCTTCTATCCCGCATAGAAATTCCCACTACATATCCCAGGCAGACAGTTATTCAGCCTCTTCATTCATATTTGCAGTTACCTTGCCAGTAGACATACTTCCATGGTACTTAATACCAGCTAACTGCATAGGTTGACCTCTTCTGTAGGGTCTTGGAGCCTACTGAGTCAGGCCCCTTCTACTAAGAAAAAAAATTCTCATTGGTTACCTCTTGCTTCTAGGATAAAATAAAAAAATTTCTCAGCCTGGCATTTAAAACCTTAATCTGGGTCCCACTTACCTTTCTAGTCATTTATTTTCCTTTTGAAAATTTTTCTTTTTCTTTCTCTTTATTATGAATTTAACAAACATGACCATTTCCAAGTACAAAAAACAAAAAAATTATATGTGACATCATGAATCTCTAGTATGTGCATTATTTAAAAAAGTATTTGTTCAATTGAATTCTTTATTTGCTATGTGGTTCTCCTTGTCTGCAACCCCTTCTGTACCTCCTTTGTGCTATCTTCTGTGTATTTCTTTTCATCTTATTGATGTTCGTTTCTTTCGTTTTGATGTTATTATCAATGTCCCTATACTTCCCTCAATAAACCTTCCCCCTCCCACCAAAATAAAGGCCTTCCCTTGTTATAAATAAGTTAGTCAAGAAAAATAAACCCACATGTCAGCCATATTTGAAAACATTTCAATCAATTCATCAATAAGGATTTACTAAGCACCTATTATGTGCCAAGCACTGTGCTAAGTGGTGGGGATTCAAAAGGAGGCAAAAGACAGTCCCTGAACTCAAGGAGCTTGCAGTCTAATAGGAAAGATAACATATAGACGGATATGGTCAAAGCAAGCTATTTAAAGGGTAAATAGGAAATAATTAACAGAAGGAAGGCACTAGAATTAAGAGCGCTTGGGGAAGGCTTCCAGAAAAAGATGGGATTTTAGTTGGGACTTAAAGGAAGGAAGGGAGGTCAGTAGTTGGAGCGGAGGAAGAAGAGTGTTTCAGCGATGGGGGACAGCCAAAGAAAATGTCTGGAGCCAAGAAATGGATTGTCTTGTTTGTGGAACATCCAGGAGGCCAGTGTCACTGGATCATAGGGGAATAAGGTACAAGAAGACTAGAAAGGTAGAAAGGGACTAGGTTCTGAAGGGCTGTAACCCGTCAGCTCTCCGGAAGAGGTGGGAAGCATGGCTCATTGTCAGTTGTCTGCAATAGAGCTCAGTCACTGTATTGATCATGGTTTTTCAATCTTTCATTTTTGCTTTGCTTCACAATGTCACAGTCATTGCATGAATTGTTCTGGTTCTGCTCACTTGTGTGTATCAGCTCATACAAGTTTCTGCAGCTTTGCTCTGTATTTGTTCCCTCATATCTGATGTTATTCCCTTACATGCACTCTCAGTTCTAATCAAATAGAATTGTTATCCATTTCCTCCACACAGAATTCCATCTTTCATATTGGTGCCATTTGCACAAATAGTACTTTCTCCCACGATCCCCCAAACCCAGAAGATAATCCCTTCTATCTTGAGAATCCCAAGCTTTCTTGGAAGCACAGCTCAAGGGCCAACTTCTACATAAAACCTTTTTCTTATTTCTCTAGTCGTTACCACGCTCTCCCTTTTGAAATTGCCTTGTATTACTTTACATTTACCTACTTGTATGTTTATTTTACCTGCTCTCCTTTCCCCTAATAGATGTAAACTTCTTGAAGGCAGAGACTGTTTCATTCTTGTACTGGTATCTCCACTACCTAGCTCAGTGCATTATATGTATTGAGTGCTTAATAAATGTTTCTTGAAGTCAGTGGGACATGTTGAGGAGTACTATGGGCAAGTGAAAATCACATTTTTCAATCTTTGGGATAAATCCCCCCTTCGTCATTTTTGTTTTTGTTTTTTGTTTACACCTTTTGTGTTGTCCAACTGGGAGGCTGGGATTTGGCCAGATTTTCTAGTGAAAAACTTAACCTCAAAATGTTTCCCTTCACGATACAAGTTATGGTGTCACAGCTTTTGGGTATGCTGAATGGCTTAGGTAAGGCAGAGAAAGCACAAATCCTAGTAAGCTGTTTCTCACTAACCTGGCTTCATAAACCTATCCAGAGTCATTTTTCACAATAGTACTGAAAAGCAAAGAACTAAAACAGGTATTAATCTACTGCCCCACTTACCAGCCCCATTCTTTAGATCTCACTTCTGCCTGCATTTAGGTGCAGAGGTGTATCCCAGGAGAGCAAGAAGTAGCAGGTGAGGGGGTTAAATAAGCTCCTTAAAATGGTCTCCACTCTCCAATGGCCCTGTTTTGGAAACCTGGGATTAGTCACTAGAAATACTGTTTATTCCATTATTAAAACGAACTGGATGGATGACTCTTTCCCCTATAGACTGGATGTTTTTAGAAAGTGAACTGCACCCGTGTGACTATAAGCCTTGCTATTAAGTGTGAACTTTGCATTCAATTGGAATTGCAAACAAAATATGGCTTACTAGTGAAGAATGCTGAACGTATAACAAAGCGTGCCTTTCATTTGTATAGGAATGTGGATCTTAACCAAAAGTGTCCGCGTGGTTCCAATTAAGCTGGGGAAGGTTTCATGTAAAATTTAAATTGATGAAAATCACCTAACTTTCTGACAAACCAACAAATGGGAGTTGAGAACTCATTGTGCGTGTAGTTCGACTAGGCTGGGGAAATGTCAGCTGGTCATCAATTTTTGCACCAAAATGTTACGCTTGAAAAGAAAGCAGGATCACTGTGAAAGTAATTGATGTTCTTTATCATTTACATATAAATAGAAAATATAGAACTTATTCACGACTAGATGAACCTCAAAGGAGATTGTTTATATTTGAAATTTCCTTGTTGGAATTTTGAGAAACTCAAGGCAAGTTTCGAAGGGATGAATGTATTGCATTCATATCAACAGCTGGTCAAGTGGCTTGGCAAAATGTCTCATCAACAAGATCTTCTTCCAGCTTCTAACACACTAAAATGGTCATCTTTGTTACTCTGAGGATATTCAGGGTTAATTGTCTGTTTTTTTCTTTGATTCGGTTGTTCCTTCAGTGCATGGTACTCCTGGAATGTGCAGACAATAACTCTAGACATATTTGTTAATGAAGGTGTTGGGGGACAGGAAGGGAGAGTTGTGCTCCATAGAGTAAGCATAGAATGGTTCCTATAGACCAGAGTATGGTGATACCCTCGCTACTTAGAAGAGAGATTTGAAGCTTCTTTTGAATGTAATGTAAAATTGCATTGTTAAAAATCAGACTCCATGGATAGGATCATAGATCTAAAGCTGTTAAAGATCTCAGAGGCCATTTAGTTTAATCCCCTCATTTTATAGATGAGGAAACTGAGACCCAGAGTGGTTAGTGATTCACCCAAGGTCACAGGTGGTGTGAGAGGTCATATTCAAACCTAGATCATTTGACTTCAAAGCCAGTTCTCTTTTTAGTATACCATGCTGCCACCCTGAAAAGAAAAATCCAATTTTCCAGATGAGGAAACTGAGGCCCAGTGATATTAAGAGATATTATTCCCTAAGGTCACATAGGTAGTTAGTACCTTTCTTAATCTTTTCATCTTAACTGTAAAAACTAGCCTCTAAAAGTACATGCTCTTTTGAATTTGTGGAAAATGGCAAAAGATTTAAGGTAGAAATCCAAAATGGAAGTAGAGACCATCTGTTTACATCACTCTTACACCAGCCTGGTACAAGACAGGCACCTACCTAACTTGGGCACAGGGCCAATAAACCTCATCCCCTGAGTCTTCACCCTAATTCTGCTCTTGGTCAAAAAATTCACTTCCATTGCCTGGGGACCCCAAGCCAAAAAGACACTTTAGGGTTGCCTGTCTTCATAGCCTTCTCCATGTCCCAGTACTAGCTGGACCACAGGTCCAAACTTGGCACAGGCCCAGCCAGCAGCCTACTCCAAATCCTGTTAATACCATAAAATGTTTTTCTTCTCACAACACTGGGGTGTAATCAATTTGCATCATGAAGTGGCCACTCAACACTTTTATAAATTGTAAAATTATTTTTTTTTTACATTGCTATAACCCTGCTGTCTTTTGGTCACTCTCAACCTGGAATTAGAAACCTTTCCCCAACACCCATGTGGAAACAGAGCAGTTTCTCAAATGTCACTTCAAATTCACCTGAAAAAGCTCAAGCCAGACTAAATTACAAAATTCATCTTTATTTTGACCCCCAAATTTTACATGTCTACTCAGGGGGCCTATTTTAAAATTTAACTCCACAAGGAGGAGGAAGCTGAGCTTTCCTTGGATTAACCTCTATTTCAGATAGTTAACTTCATATATTCTGTCAAGCTGTTGTTGAAATGATTGGTGGGGTGGCCACATCACTGGATCAAGAAATCACCCTGTCGACCCCTGGTTTAGGAGAGGAGCAGGTAAGCCTATAGAGTCTGTCTGAATCCTTGGGCATCCTGAAGGTGGAGGGGAGAGAGAGTTGTTTTTACTCCAGATCTAAGGAACTCTAGGTGGTCTGGAAGACAATTACTAGCCATCAGTGTTCTTCCATTGGATTTTGGTTAGGTTCCTGGATGATACTCTAGGGTTCAATGAAACCAAGTCTTCTAAAATCCCTATGGACAAATCAAAACTTCTAAGAGAGTCTTCGAGAAAGCGCCTTTGGCAGAGGTGTGCAGATGAAGCCCTAACCAAAATTAAGAAGTTAACAATGTTGGTCATAAATATAACCTTTCTCCATCAGATTGGTCCCCTCAGAGGGCTCTACTCCATACTCCAAAGCAACTGTGTTGTTTTACAAGTCCAAGGCTCCATCCTCCGACCTTTTTCTCATTGAGACTCACCTATCTTATGCTTTATTTCCTCAAGTTCCTGACCTCTTTTTTTTTGCATTTGAAAGACAGGTGAATACTGACCTGCTTAGTTTTAATCATTACTGAAAAAGTAATAGAAACAATAACATAAAGCCGTCCTCCCTAGACACATTTTAAATATTCCATACCATCCATCACCACCATTATCCACAGACATACTCCCATGTAAAGTATTATGTAGTTTGGGAATTCTTCTGGGGGGAAAGAACAGCAGTGTGCCCAGACCTTGGAAAAGGCCTGTTTGGCATTACGGGAATTTGATTTTGTACAGGTCGTGCAACTTTTCATTGTAATTAGCTTCTTTTAACAAATGAAATCAAAGCAGGAGAGCACTCTTCGTACCTTTTACAATGCTGCAGCTATTTGAAAGAGACTCAATTACAAACATCAACTAAGAGGATGAGCGCTGGGGTTTTTTTTAAGGCATTATTTCTCTGTATTTGAGATTGTTGAATTATAAAATGTATTTACTAGTACTAATACAAAAAATGGGTATTGCTACAAATAGCCAAACTGCTAATCTATAAAATACATGGCATCATTCAAAGGTTTTGTTAAGTGATGCGATTTTGTTCAGGTCTTGTGTCGGAAGCATTCATATTCCTGATAGGATAAAACAAAGGTAACAAACAGTACCTTCAAAAGGTCATTGTGATAAATGAACTAATATTCAAATTGCTTCATGTACAATGTAAAAGTGGTACAATATAAATCCAAAGTAGTATTTTACAAAGTATAAAAACATGGCATCCTTAATTAAGCAACTGTATATTTACCATGGGATTATAAATTCACCCACAAACAGAACATTTTCACCCTCAAATCCCAGGATCTAGAGACAGAAAATCAGACAACAAATGGTTACTGTAACAGTACTAGCTATGAGAAAGTTTGTCAGTCATGAATAGCAATATGAAAATGGATTCAGTGCTGTTAGTCCCTTCTATCTCTCACCAGGTTTCTATCTAGTACCTGGCAAGGCCAGGGGGAAGCAATATAAAAATACAAAAATAGCTCAGAAAAAGATAGAAGTCACCAACACCACAGACACTAGCTGGACAAGATGAAATCAAGCTGCATCTGGCACCATCTTCAAGCAAAAAATAGCTGATGAAATCTAACTCAAATTTCCAAAGTTCTTTTCTATTGTAAGGCATCATTAAGCAGTTCCACACGAATATTTGGAGAATAGGCCTACGAAATACTGATTAAGCTGTGGGATAAGATATTAAGG
>JAQQSZ010014660.1:0-11462 GCA_028646595.1 Phalanger gymnotis
GTTCGCTAATTTGTTGCTCTGGGCCCTGAATAAATTTTTTGATGCCTTCTGCTTGGAGAATTCTGTATCCCCAACGATTTCGAACCATTCAGATATTTATATGATCCTTTTTGAGATCATAAATTTGGCCTTCCTACTACAGCTGACTGCTTCTGAGAAGGGAGGAGAGTTGAAGCTGAGTTGGGTACTGTGTAGTTTATATTGAAGTGGATAATGGGAGCAAGGATCCTTTCCAAATATGCCAATTTGAGAAATTGAGACCAGAGGCATCTCTGAATATGCCAATAACTGAGTAGGGAAGTTAAGAATGAACACAGGTTGAATTTCTTCAGAGACAGCAGGTCATTCTAGCTATTCTGTCCAGTCAGTCAAGCAGTCAATAAGCATTTATTAAACCCCTACAATATGCTGAGCATTGTGTTAAGTATATTTATATAGAAGAGAATAGAAAGACAGAACTTGCCCTAAAGGAACCTACAATCTAGTGAGGGAAGCTGGTAGGGAGAAGGAAGATACCAAGAATGGGTCATGAAGGCAAAGGAAGTCCAAAAGTAGTGCAGCTGGTAGGAAATGGGGAGAAGACTGTGGAGTCCCATCCTTAAATGGAGATTCTGGAGTTCATGGCTCTACCCTCCAGCCAGAGGGTCTAATCAGAGGGGCATAGGGTACCGATGAGATGGAAGGTCTCAGCAATATATCCCCCTCCTTCCTCTGAGGGAAGAAAACTCATCTGACCAATGGGCAATTACTTTTAGTATATTTGTATAAATTACTTTGTATCTGTATTTACTTTCATATGAACTTCTTGTTTCTTCTCAATAAAGTGTTAAGTTCTTTGAGGTCAAGGATCATTTTTTTCTTTGCATTTCCCCAAAGTCTAGCACAGTTCTAGGCTCACAGTACATACTTAATAGTATGGCTATTTTAACTAGGCTAGATTAAATTGAATTGTTGAACAGTGAACACTGGTGTCCACCCAATTTCCCACAATAAACGTTAGCACAGCTTCTCAGTCATTGAGTTACTGTGCTTGGTTATCCATTCAGCAAGATTAATTCTTTATTGATTTCAGAGAAGGAAATTGAGAATCACATTCAGATAGAAATATCATGCACTCAGCCTTGTCTCATGAAAGGCAAAGGGAGACAATTGCTTGTAGTAGAAGGAGCACCAGGTTTAGAGACAGAAGGTTTGGGTTTGAACCCTGACTTTGACATGTACAATATATGCCTAAACTATTCACCTTCTCTGGGCTTCAGTTTCTCCAAATCAAATGAGAAATTTGGGACTAAACTATCTCTAAGATTTCTCCTATCTTTGACATTTTACGATCTTGGTCCAAAGGAAAGTCCTATTTCCAGATTGGTCAGACAGACTTGGAATATTATTAAAAGTGACCAATAAATACTATTTATTCACTTAGAGTTGGAGACTGAACATAAAATCTTTAGATTGTCTGTAGATCTGAATCAGCTATATTACAACAGATAATTGAAAATTCACTGCAAGTCTGATTCTCTACATCTCCTTAATAATATAAGTAATGATTACCTAGACTATAAACTCCATGAAAACAACAACCACATCTTACTAATTTTTGTCTCTCCTACAGCACCCAGATAGGGCCCTACCAAGAGTAGATGCTACATATTTGTTAAGCTGAAATGAATTTGATGTGCCACAAACCAGAAAAAAGGTGGATTGCTAGCATGTAGATGTTGTTTCTCAATGTCTAACCTTTGGTAGATTGTATTGTATAGTCCTTCTGGCCTGGCACATATACAATGCATGTGTGAGTGCGTAAATGCATACATGTGAATAATAAATCATTATAGAAGGTCCTCTATATTACGGTATGAGCCCGGATTTTCTTCCTTGCCGCCCCCATCCCCCAGCTCCTATAAGATCTTTAAACTCTCCAGCTTGGAATAAAAAATCAGACATTCCTTTCTGGCTAGGAGACTGAGAAGCCTCTCTCTGAGAATGCGCCTCTCAGACGTTCTTCTCTGATTGATAGGCCTGAACAAAAGATCGAATACACTCCTGAACGAAGAACAGGAAATATTTCTGAAGCTGCTTTTTGAAGTCCTAGCCAGTTCTCAAAAAGCAAAATGACTAGCGCAATCTTCCCCTCCCAAGGGGAGTGGCTACCCTCTCTGGCAGAGAACATCTGGGACAGTTAGCTGTGAGTCTCGCCTCTCTGGCGGGAAAAACTTTCTTTGTTCAGCTCCTTATAAAAGTCACCACATGGGACAGGCTCATTGGAACCTCACCCATAGGGAGGACACTTCGCCTGGGGGTGCGTTCAGAAGGGACTCACCAAAGTGGCCGTAAAAGATGGGGTTCTCCCGCTTAGGAAAAGCTTTGGTGTAGGTGGTGAACGAATGTATGTCGTATGTTATATGTGGGTCTTCTTGTCGGTATCGCTGTGTTTGTAGATGCCTCTGTGTGTCTGTGTCTCTGCCTTGGTCACTGTGTTAACTGTGTTTGTTAGGAATTGTCATGATTAATGTGGTTGCAGGGTTAATAAAGTATTTCCCCTGTCTTTCAATATAAAAAAAAAAACCTTGTTCTGTTGGGAGTGTACCTTATTGCCAGTGTGAATCCAAATCTGAACCTAACTTAGCTTAACCGAACAACATGTAAACATACGCACATGAATCCTATTTCTTTTGAAAGAACTCACTGAGGTATGGAATTTTCCTCTCTCCTTCCTACTTTCTATCCAGAGCAAAGCCAGAGAATTAACAGATAGACCAAAAGAACTCTATTCTGTCATTTTCTATCCTCTCCTTTACATTCTGGTAAAGAGTATATTGTTTTGGTGTTTGAGCTGCTATGGCAACTTAAACACTTTAATAAACAAAGATAGCATCAGGACCTAACTCATTTCCCTGCCCTTCACCTTTATTCATCCTTTTTTATTAAAAATTAACTCCATGTAATACCAATTTAGATTTGAAGATCTTTCCCACCCATTAATAAGCCATATGACCTGCTTACATCCCAGGAAGCCTGTCACATGTGGTGTGAGGAGCTTGCTGAGAGGAAATTGTGTCACAGGAAATGCTGAGAGAGAAGTTACTACAGTTAAAGCTGAGGGAAAGAGCAGACATGTGGTGGCTGTCGCTGAGTTTTTAGGAAGGCCCCAGCAGGGGGATGGATGGCTTTGGGATCGACAGTTCTTTGCTGTGATATTGTGTATCGAATTCTTTGCTGCTGTGATAGATTGGGTGTGTTGGTTTAGGGATCTGGTTATTTGGTGTCTGAATAAATAGTTTACTTCTACCTTCTATGTGGAGAGTCTAGTACATTTTGTGATACAGAACTACACAGGCACTTTGACAATTATCATCTATACTGTGATTATTGCCTTGCTGATACACCTCACAGTTTCTTTTAGAAAAGGAAAAAAAAAGATTCCTCTTCTAATCAAAGGAAGGTGCTTATGACACTGCATTTCAGACCATCTCTATTTGTCCCCTCTCTATGCCACCCAAACAGATTCACTATCAATGCTCTAGACTATAGTACAGTGAGATGTGTATGTAGATGGTGTACACTGGCCAAAATATAGCAAAAGCAAAATTAAAAACTAGAATTTTGTGCTGCATTTTATTCAAAATAACCTTTGCCATATCCCTATATAAGTATGACTAATTCCTAGAAAATCAGTGCTGAACATGAAGTATTTAATAAGTGCTTGATAAATAGAAGAGTAAGTGAATGAATGAATGAATAAATGAATGACAAAGCAGGTTAGTAACCCAACTGATAAGGCTTCAGCCCCCAGAGCACAACCTATATACAAAAGTGCTAGAAAAATCAACCAACAACCATTTACTAAGTGCTAGGTTCTATAGATACAGAAATAATCCATGCCCTAAAAAATTTACATTTTAATCTGAGGCAGGTGGTAAAGGTTGTGGGGGAGGACATGAATACATATGTGTGTGTTTGTGTAACATAAAAATATACAAAACAAACATAAGATAATTAGAGGTGAATAGCAATTGGGAGTGGGTAGAACAGGAAAGGCCTGAGCTAAACTTTTAAGGAAGCCAGTGATTCTAAGAGGGGGAAATGAAGAGGGAGTGCATTCCAGAGTTAGAGGCATGATAATGGAAGATGTGGTATCTTATAGAAGTTTATTTATTTTCATAGGGTCATAAGATTTAGGGCTAGAAATGAAGCTTAGAGATCTTGTAGTCTAAATGCTTGAACTTATATAAAAAAGGTGGTAGCAAAGGGAGGATCTAAAAGCAGCAATGAGGAACAAGACTTGTTCTTTTTTATAGGGGACACAAGGGATGAAGTACTGTCGTAATCCAGAAAAACCTGGAAGTCCATCTGATTGATGTGAGAAGTGGGGAATCAGACAAGCTTGAGGGAAATCTCTCTACTCCTTATAAAACATCTGGTACAGCCCTGATGCCTGAATTTCCCTGGCCCTAGAGCCCCCTGGGCTGCCCTGAAGCATGGACCCCAAAGTCCTGTTGTGGCCTTAGCTTAGCTGTGGTCTGCACCAAGTCCTGGGAGAAGCCTTTTGAAAGACCATCATAGACTTCCTCTTCCTTCTGTGACTTGAACACCATTTTGCCCAAGGTCTCCTGGCTGAATCCCTTACAAATCTTTTCAGCTGCACAATTGACAATACCCATTCTGACCCTGGAGCCCTTTCCTCATTGTCTTTTTGTGTATGTATGTACTCCCTTGAACAACTCTAGGTCACTTAAACTTCTCTCTCTTTTAAATTAAAAAAATATATTTTATTGTTATGAACTTAAAAGTCAATACACATGGATGTTTCTATACACAAAGGATAAAAAGGAGGATATTATATGAAACTGTGAACTTATGATACGTGTTTGTTTTTAAAGTGTGTATTAAATTACACATGGTAATAACAAAGATTGCTCTGCTTGCCCATGTCCCCTTATACTTTCTCTTGCGTGTTTTAAGTGTTTCATTGAAGTCTATTTCTTTTTTTCTTTTTGACATCACTATTATTACCCACTAACCTCATCTTGCCCTTACCCTTAGCAACCCTTGTTTGCAACAAATCAATACGTTAGTTATGGCTGAAAATGTGTATCTCATTCTACACCTCTTGTACCTCACACTAAGAAGTGAAAGCATGCTTCATCATCAGCCTTTAGCATCATGAAAAGTTACTGTGGGTTTGTCCCCCTACCTGTCTCTCAAAGGACACAATAAATAAAAAAACCTATTGCTGGTAACATTGACTAACCAGTCAAATTATACTCCCCTTTTAAATTTCAGTAGTGGGTCTTAACAAACACCCAGTCCTGGAGAGGGTGGTTGGGGCCACAGTGTTGGCAGGAGCCAGGTTTCATTGTATACAAGAGGGTAGACACAATATTAGCTAAAAAAGGACTAAGATGAAGGCAAGGAGGGTTTTTTGTTGTTGTTGTGTTGCTTTTTTAAAACAATAGTCAGAGGTTACAGAGGATACTGCGGAGAGAGAGAGCAGAACAACCAAAAGTTTAGGAAGGTATAGGGCTGAGGTAAATTTTATTGTGAAAAGGAGTTATTAGGAGAATTAAAAGGAGAGGGGTCCTTGATGTGCCAGAATGAGACTGAATCACAAGAAAGATGAAGTGGGTGTTTGTTAGCCAGGGGATGTAGGTGAGTATCAGATGACTGGGATTCCTACCCTCTAGAGCCCTGTGATGATGCAAGCCCAGGTCAGTTAGTTTGATTTCCAACATAAGTGAAAAGGGAATTGAGCTAGCAGAGAAGTCAGAGTGAGTGTCTGGAATGTTAAATACTTAATGATCTAATCCCTTCCTGAGTTCATACTCAGCAACAATTCCTTTGACTCATTTCAAGGACCTGGAGACAGAAAGAACAATGCACAGGGGGTGTGAACTTGGTTCCTGGTTGGGCCCGATGCCAGAAATTTTGGACCTGCAATTTAAAAAGCCTGGTGTTCTGGATGCCTGATGGCTATGGATACTGAGACATTGTTGCTACCCTTAGTTCCCTGAACCAGGTAGAATAGATAAGGTCTCCAACAGGATTATTGATTTCAGATAAATGAGGCTTCCAGAATCTTAAGAAAGAATGTTCCCCCTTCGTCTGTGCTCAGTGATGGAGAAGGGGAAAATGGCAGGTAACATCATCCAGAGGGAAATTGCGAGATTTAGAATCAGAGGACCTGAGTTTGAATCCTGGTTCTGTCACTTGCTACTTGTGAATTTGGATAAATTACATTATCTCTCTGTGCCTTAGTAGCTCATCTAGAAAATGAGGGGTTTGGAACAGATAGCTTCTGAGGTCCTTTCCAGCTCTAAATAAAGTATTTTCTTATAAGTAGGTTTGGGGAAAAGAGCTTGAGTTTTAAGTGTTCACACCCACTGACCTAGGAGCTGGGTAGCTATCAGTCACAGGATTGAACATTCAGAGGGAAAAGAATAATTGGAAGCATCTAATTTAATCCCATATTTTACAGATGAGGAAATAACGTCCAAGAGAGGTTAAATAACTGGCTTAGGGTCACACAAAAAGTAAGTGACAAACCAGAGATTTTAACTCGGATCCTCTGACTTCAAATCCTGCATTCTTGCTACTCAATCATGATTGTGGTGTTGATTGCTCAAATAGTAGAGTCAGGGGCAAGAGGGTATAGTAGGTTACTGGTAGGTATAGGAGGCAGATGACTCTGCCACCTCCCTGACCCCTGACAAGGAAGGGCTACAAAAGTTTTCATGATCTTAGGGCACAGTTGATGCAGCCTCCATATGGGGTGATTTGATCAGGATGTAAGTTCCAGGGAAAAGGGTGTTTACCCCTACAAATCAGGTTGGAATGATACATGGATAACAAAGAGAAGACACTGGGTTAGAGGCCTGAGAATCAGCAGCATCTGCCTCTACCACCAAATGGGACCGTCCTCAAAAGCACCCAGAAGGTAATAGAAGTCTGTGACCTTGATATGGAAACTCAGAGAACAGTAGATGCAGCCTCGGGAAAAGCAGGCATTAGGGCAGGCAAGGAGGCTTGTGGGCAAGCCAGCCTTTGAATCCAGGCCTTGAACAGGGCTGAATCTTGGGCACACACCTCACCTTCCCCTCATCAGAAGGATGGTGGCTCGCCTCTCAAATCTTTGCTTCCAGCCAAGCAATGTTAGTTCTTCTATCCTTGCATAAATTCTTCTGTTGCATTTTCTTTCTTTTAATTTTATTTTTAATTTATGGAATAAAACAATCATTTCCAGAACATAGTATAATAAAAAAAGATAATTGTACATGAAACTACAAACCTACTATGTACAACTTGGTATTCCTTTCAAATATACAACAAAATTATCATGTAAACTTCTTTTCTCCCCTCCCCTGCTCCAGAGATGGCTTCTATTAGACACACACACACACACACACACACACACATATGTATACATATATGTAAAATTATTCTATACATGCTTTCTCTGGATACAGATAGCATCTTTCCTCCTAAATCCTTTTATAACTAATTTGGGTATTATAATGGACAAAATAATTTATTCGTTCAAAGTTTTCTTAACTCTCCCAAAAATCAGATTGTTTGATTTTCCTTTCCTCCCTTAGCTGCTCCTAGATTCAATTTAATTGCACATTTATTAAATGCCTCAAAAGTTCAAAGCAACATGCCAATACTGTGGATATAAAGATGAAAAACAAGAAAAAAAACTGTTAATGTTTAGCCTAGAGAAGAGATGACTTGGGGGCAGACATGAGAGATATCTCTAAGTATTTGGAGAGTTCTCATGTGGAAGACAGATTAGACTCATTCTATTTGGCCTCAGAGGGCAGAACTACAGGGGGAAATGTGTGGAAGTTGAAAAGAGGAAAATTTGGGTTAAACTATTTTTAGACCTCTTCTTTCTTTTTATTCTTTGTTACAATGGGGAGAGGACAAGGAGGGATATATTCAGAAAGGAAAGTGATTTAAAAAACAAAAGATATCAATAAAAATGTTTATAATAGAATATTTCTTATCCAAAAGAAAATGAAAAGGTAAGAAATGTGTTTGTTTAATTTTAATTCATGGCAAAATCCTAGTTAGGTGATGCAGTAGATAGAACAAAGGGCATAGAATTAGGAAGACCTAAGTTTAAATTCTGCCTCAGACACCCTGGACATGTCATTTAATAGCCTCTATTTGCCTCAGTTTCTTCACCTGTCAAATAAGCACAATAATAGTACCTACCTCCCAGGATTGTGGTAAAGTACTTTGCAAACCTCTAAGTGCTATGTAAATGACAGCTATTTAAAGAGGTAGTTTTTGTCCTTATGGACAAGGTGGAGAGATTTAGATTAGGCAATAGTTCAGTAGGAATGAATGACTGAATAAATGAGTATGTATTAGGTACTTACTACTGACAAGCACTTTGCTAAATTCTGGGGATACCAATCTAAAAAGCTAGAGAAGTCTCTATTCTCAAGTTACTTACACTCAAATTCCAGGAGAGCACACTTTCGTAGGACAGATGAAAAGGCCTAAAGGTCCCAAGGGCTCCACAGTAGGGCAGATGGCCAGGCCCATCGGTCTTTAGGTTATTTAAGTAGTTAATGTGACAATACCAGGAGAGTTATAGGACATGGAGCCAGTGCAGATGGTGAGGCCTAGAGCACATTAGGCGGCAATGGCAAGGCAAATGATCTTTCTCATCTTGTTTCTTGGGCATTTTCATAGGTTCTGGGACAGTTCTGGGACCAAGGAAAAGGGCAAGAGAGGAAGGAAAGGAGGGTGTGGTATGGTGACAGCTGTTTCCTCTGCTAGCCCTAGATGGGTTCTAGGACAGTCCAGGCTGGGAAGGGGAAGAAGGCAAGGTGATAAAAATGTGCTGTCAGTGGGGGCTCTTCCCACTGCTCAGCCAAGTTGAGCAACCAAACCCAAAGAACAGTTATGAGTGGCTTAATGTTAGCTTAGAAGGATGTCCCTAGTAGAGTGCCACAGGGATGTGTACTTAGCTCTGATCTATCCAAACTTTTTTTGAACCTTGATCAAGGCAGACTTCCAACATACCTGGAGTACATTTCCTGATCATTTCCACTTTTCAGAATTCTTAAGTTCCATCAAAGTTCAACTGATATGCCACCTCTTATAGGAAACCTATGCTTGTCCACCCAGAAATAACTTTGTATTATTATTTTTTATTTTATTGTCTTTTTACAATTGTTGTATTTCCACAATAGACTATAAGCTACTAGGCAACAGGCACTAGTTTGTTTTTTATCTTTGTAAGCCCTGGATACATAGTAGGCACTTGATAAATATTTGCTGAATTGAATTAAGTTGAAATTAATTCATATCAAAGGTCTTTTGACATGTGACATACTGAAATTGCAAGTCCAGCATCCTGGTTCTGCCACTAGTGATGGCACATTTTGCAACAAATATGTTCTAAAAACATATTTGTCATGTTGCAAAACTAAAGTTGATTTTCTCTTACTTTAATTTGAAAATTAAATAGTGACATGTATTATAGGATTTAGAGATAAAAGAAAACTTAGAGATGATCAATTCCAATCCCCTAATTTTACAGATAGGGAAACTGAGGCCCAAAGAAAACAAGTGATTGCACAAAGCTTCCCAGGGAGTGGATCTCAGGTCAAGAATTTCAGATCCCATCCTATGACTCTAAATCCAGCATTCTTTTGAGTAGGAGGGCTAGTAGGAATGATGGCAGGGAGGGTGTTAAAATCAGGCAGAGGGTACAATTCTATTTGGAACATTTTTGCTTGAGAGAAAAGAATCATGGTGACATTTCCAATAAATCAACAAACTTGAATATTTTTGAAAAACAAAATACATAAAGAGCTATACATGTGGTCTCACTGCCCTCTAGTGTCCCAGTTCCTCAGTAGCTGTTTGAAGAATATACCATCAACTGGCAAAAGTTTGTTTAGTCACAGATTCTTACAGCTGGAAGGGAGCTTGGAAATCACCTGCCCCAAATTCCTCTTGTTGGTCCCTTCATTTCTCTGTGCTTAGTTCAATTTCTTTATTTATTAATTGCAATAGTAAACCATGCTCTTACTTCCTAGAGTCATAGTGAGGAAATGCCTCCAAAAATGTCAAGTTTTAAAGAACATGAGTTGCTATAATTATCCTCCTTTGGACAAGTAGGATCATCAGCAAAATTCATTTCAAAATCTCTCCCCATCCTGTCT
The DNA here is from genome assembly GCA_028646595.1 of Phalanger gymnotis. NCBI lineage: Eukaryota > Metazoa > Chordata > Mammalia > Diprotodontia > Phalangeridae > Phalanger > Phalanger gymnotis. Next base: position 10,182 of record JAQQSZ010014660.1, read on the forward strand.
TGTTAAATACGTGTTAAATTACTTTCCTCCGCCTATTCTATGTTCCAGACCAGACCCGCACAACTTGGCAGTAGGTAGGGGCCAAAATCAAAATAGGCTAAGCTTCTTCGGGCTGCAGATAGGTTAAACTAAAGACAGACTGAGGGTGGTTGGTTACTGTGGTCACGTGATGAACAGGAGAGGGCACAGTGGCAACCCTAGCTTTTTGAGGGCAGTGCAAAATCTTTTGGCAGGTTGCAGGCCGGCCACAAGCAGGCCAGAAGTTGTACAGACCTGCTTCAGATATACTGGACCATTCATCATTGTCCTTCTATGTCTCATTTGTTGTTGCTAGTTAGTCATTTGCAGTTGAGTCTGACTCTTCATGACACGCATACTGGAATAGTTTGCCATTTCCTTCTCCAGCTTATTTTGCAGATGAGGAAACCAAGGCAAGCAGGATTAAGTGACTGGGCCAAGGTCACACAGCTAGTAAATATCTAAGGCCGGATTTGACTCAGGTCTTCCTGACTCCAGACCCAGGGCTCCATCCCCTGCAGCACCATCCAGCTGCATCATCTATATCTTATACTCACTTAGAATGAGCCTCTTTACTCATTTAACTTGGAAATGTCACCACCTTCCCTGATTTTTCCCACTTGGTAATGATTCCCTTTTCAGATGTCAAACTCATGTTGTTTGTACCCTTTTCTATTTTGCTTTATACTAAATTTGTTTAACAAGCAACCTATGGCATCTTGGATCAACTTATCTGAGAAGACTTGGGTACAAATTTTAGCTCTGACACATACTGGCTTTGTGATGCAAGGCAAGTCATTTAATCTTTATTGCTGTTCAGTCTTTCAGTCATATCCGACACTTCCTGACCCTGTATGGGATTTTCCTGGCAGAGATACTGGAGTGGTTTGCCATCTCCTTCTCCAGTGCAATTACACAAACAGAGGTTAAATGACTTGCACAGAGTCATCCAGCTAGTGAATGTCTTAGCATGGATTTGAACTCAGGTCTTTCTGAAGGAAATGGCAAACCACTCCACTATCTCTGCCGAGAAAACACTAAATGGGGTCACGTAGAGTTGGACTACACAGAAACAACTGAATAACAACTTTCTGACTTCAGGCCTAGCAGTGCACTTTCCACTTAGCCACTTGGTTGCCTCCAATGCAAAAAAAAAAAAAGGAATTAAGTGATTTGTCCAGAGTCTCACAGGCAGGATTCGGCCTCAGGTCTTCCTGACTCTAGGCCTAGCACTTTATCCATGGCACCATGTAGCTGCCCCAA
>JAQQSZ010014661.1:0-11462 GCA_028646595.1 Phalanger gymnotis
GTGAATTTTTGCCCCAATAACTGGGAATTTTGGGTTTACTAACATAAGGTTACTGCATTCATTTGTTTCTGTATTCTGTTTATCTAATCAATTTCATTGATCAACCACTCAGTTTTTATCCAGTATCAAATTATCATTAAATTTAATGAAATTATTATTTTTATTATTTGATCTTTGACTCACTCATTTTTAGGATTATTTAGTTTCCAATTATTTTTAGTCTATGCTTCCAAGACTATTTATTGAAATGATTTTATTGCATTATGGTCTGAAAAGAGTGTGTTACATATTGCTGCTTTTCTACATTTTTAGCAAGTTAGTTATGTTAGTAAGTTATGCAAGAATACATGGTCAATTTTTTGTGAAAGTATCATGTATATCTGAGAAAGAATGATATTCCTTTCTATTCCCATTCAATATTCTCCAAACGTCTATCATATATAACTTTCTAAAATCTTATTCATCCCCTTAACTTCCTTCTTGTTATTTTATGGTTAAGATTTATGTGGTCTGAGTGGAGTAAATTAATGTCCTCCACTAGTAAAGCTTTATTATTTCCTCCTGTAATTCATTCAAATAACTTTTCCCTAACAAAGCTTGATGCTATGCCATTTGGTGTATATATGTTTAGTTGATATTACTTTGTTGTCTATCGTACCTTTTTAGCAAAATGTAGTTTCCTCGATATTCTCTTTTAATTAGGTCTATTTTGCTTTTGCTTTGTCTAAGATCATGATTGCTGTTTCTCTCTTTTTTACCTCATGTGAAGCATAATTGAGTCTGCTCCAGCCCCTTTTTTTAAAGCTGTGTGTCTTTCTGTTTCAAGTGTTTCTCTTGCAAACAATATATTGTTGAATTCTGGTTTGTAATCCATTCTACTATCTGCTTCCCTTTTATGGGTGAGTTCATCTTATTCACATTTACATTTATGATTGCTAACTGTATATTTCCCAGCATCTTATTATCTTCTATATTCTTTTTTCCCCTGCCCCCTAAAGGTCTGTTTTGATCCTGACTGCCTCCCATAATCTACCCTCCCTCCTGTCACTCTGCTTTCCTCTTAGCTCCTTCCCCTCCTACTTTGATATTCGGCAAGATGAATTTTTATACTCAGCTATGTGTATATACATATATAAATACAAAAAAATATTCATATATTGTTGCTGTCATTCTGTTCAGTTGTTTCAGTTGTGTCTAAGTCTTTGTGACTCCATTTGTTTTTTTTTAGCAAAAATACTGGAGTAGTTTGCCATTTCCTTCTCCAGCTTATTTTACATATGAGAAAGGCAAGCAGGGTTAAGAGACTTGTCTAGGATCACATGGCTAGTAACTGTTTGAGAATGAATTGGAACTCAGATCTTCCTGACTTCAGACCTGACACTACCCACTATACTATATAGCTCTCGTTTCTTTTCCCAATTTTTCCTCTACCACTCTGTAATAGCAAGCAAAGTGGGATTTTTTACAGGTTTTTTTTCTTGTGGAGTTAATTTTCTGTAACACATTTAGTGCTTAATGTAATGCTAATGGAATAGGACCTGCTTTAAGCTCTGGTCCAGCTCAAAACTGTGGTACATCCTGGGTCACATGGAGCCTCAATCACATTGAGCCTAGTATAGGATGAGCTTGCCAAAAAAGAGAGGAAGAGCAGGAAGTAAGAGTGAGACAGAACTGAGGGAGAGAAGCTAGTGTGAGTGAGAAAGGGAGGAAATTTCCTGAGGGAACTTGTTCATGGGGAGGCCTAACAGAAAGAATGTTCGAGATGTTGATCTGTGTCAGTCTCTCAGACAGAAGCCCTGTCTGTTGGTCTATGTTAATTTCTCAGACAGAAGCCCTGTTTGTTGGTCTTCATGAGTGAAATGAGGTGAAGGATGGAGACCCACCCATGGGGAGAAGGAAGCTTAGATTAAGTCCCTTTTAAGTGAATTGAGATGATGGTGCTGGCAATATGTGTAAATATTGTTGCAGGCCTGTTAAGCTTTGTTTTCTCAGATACAGAAAATGTGGGCAGGAGGCCCTGGAGCCCACTGTCAGACAAGAGCAGAGAAAGCTTGAAGTGGAGCAGTCCCCATGAGTTGAGTCAAGGAGCAAGAGCAGAGAGCTGCCTACATGTGAATCCAGGCAAGAGCTGGGAGAGGTTAGCCCAGAGAGGAGGAGCCATGGGACTTGGAAATCACCTACAAGTTAAGATGAAAGAGGACTTTACTTGGACACACTGTGTTGACTGAGGAGATTGTAACTTACTGTGGGCTAGGGGTGGATGGTGTTTGTATTTTCCGATACCTCTTAAGGATGATATGTTATGCTAGGGAAGAACCCCCTACTTATGTAAACAAGTATTAGGAGGATGCATTGATATACGCTGTGTATTTATGTTTTGTTTAAGACTATGTGGCCACCTTAGTAATAAGTTGTTATGTTGCTATGAACATTATGCTTTAGCTTATTGAATAATGTTTACTTCTGAATAAAGAGTTCATTATATTGTGCGATTAGACCATTAAAAATGCTGTAATTGGTGTTACATACTCTTATATGATCTCTAAAATAATTTTTTGCTCTTTTTTATCACATTTTTTTAGCTCTTAGAGGAATTCTCGATGCATTTTTTTTTTGCCTTTAGGTATTTTTAAGTCATTGACTTCTTCTGAGTTTGTGTCTTAAGTTTTCCTGTCACCATAGTAGCTTTTAAAGTAAAGTTCTTTTTGTTGTTGCTGTTTGCTCATTTTTTCCAGCCTAGATTTTTTTTTACTTTGAACTTAATGTTAGAGTTGGGTTCAGCTCACCTCAGGGGTGGGGAGCTGTAGGGAGGAAATGATTGGCCTGAGGTTTGGTTTTTTATGTCCTTCTGCTGCTTTCACAGCTAGGTCTGCAAGCCTGTAGCTTTTCAGTACATCCAAAGTGGTATCATCCAGAAAGCGGTGTGTTCATTACTCACCTGGTCTGCATTCTGGTCCCTACCCAGGTAGAACCTCTGTTCTTTTGCAACCACAACCACTTCTCACCACCCTGGTACTTGATAATGGGTGAGGGAACTGCCAGATTGTACCTGGTATTATGCCCGGTGCTAGTACAGGGTTCTTCTGAAATTTTTCTGACCAGGTATTCAGTCCCCTTATGATCACTAAGCACTGGGCACGCTTAGTGTGGCTGTCACCATCACTACTATTGTTGCTTCTACTGCTTCTGCAACCTCCAAGGCCACACCTAGGTACCACTTCTGTCACATTCACACTTCCAACCAGCCCCCACCCCAGTGCCTGCAGACCTTCCTTTCTGTCCTCCTAAGCTGCCTTGCACTGGAAAATTTACTCATTGTGCCTTTTTTTGGTTATCTCACTCAGAATTCGGTTTGATTCACTTTTTTAAATTGTTTAGAAAGTCGTGTTGAAGAAACTTGGCAAAACTGCTCACTTCACTATCTTGGCATTCCCACCTCATACAATTAATTTTAAAATCTTATATTTTCAGATCAGTTTTATACTGAATCTAAAATTGCTGATAATTTAGGAAGTAAGAAAGGTATGAAGATTTGTTAAGTGCTGTTGAAGGCTCACAGCTGGTCCTGTGGGAAAAGAGAGCTGCCTCCATTCCCAATCAAGGTCAAACAGGCTGAGTCAGATCTCCACACTCTCAGCAACATCTGAGCATGAGACCATGCTCAGGGGATCCATGAGGCCATACACACTGCTAAACTTTTTACATAATTGGCAAGAAGCCTCCTTGCAGGTGCCGAGCTAGCATTGGTTAAAACTCCTATAAAAGCCTCGCTGCCTCCCTGAATAAACGAGACTTCTCCACCTCAGTCTCCCTGTCTCTTCATTGTTCCTGATTGGGGTCCCCACTGGCTGGAGACCCCTCCCCAAGAGGCTGAGCAAAGATTTACTATAAATCAATCCTTTATAATTGGGAAAATCTTGGGTAAAACAGTTTATCATGTAAGATTCCTGTTTTCCTCTTTATTTGAATAACAAGTAATTTAGGGGATTGATTCATTTCATGACATCCTGACATTAAACATTTCAGTTTAATTGTTTAAATATCTAGTGCTTGGCTTTCAAGTATATTTTAATTTCCCCAAACCCATGAAAGTATTTTTTTAATTTTCTAATAATACTCAGTGCATGTCAGGATTAATAGAAGTCAACCTCAACTAGAGAAAGAAATTATTACATTTACTTTTCTTCTACATTTACAATTTGGGATTTAAGCTAGGTTTATGGGTTTTGTTTCATCATCAGAGTCTTGGTTTTGAAAGCTTTTTGCTTTATCATTTCATGAAATTTCCAGTCTTATTCTTATCTTCCATAATGGATATTAGTACTGAAAAAAAACAGGGTTTTTTTAAAAGGACAGTCAAAAAAACAAGTACTAATTATTTCAAAGGAATTATGTCAGTACAGACTGAGAATCACCTGAATGTCTGTAAGTCCATTCAGAAATTAGAGCAGATGATTTGTTGAGTGTGCTAGTCTACCATTATAATGGACCCTACTGGAATTCTTTGTACAACACCAAAGACTTTTGAGACACAGCATAAAAAGTATTGGTCTTGTCTTTTCCAAATGAGGAAAGTAAAGCTCAGAGAGGAGAAGTGACCATCACAAGATCCTCCAATGAGCACAAATTAATGGCAGACCTAACTCTAGAACCTGAGTCTTCTGTATTCCAGTCACTGCCTTTTTCTATTACACCATATTGTATCTCTTGCATGCGCAGATGATGGGAATGAGGGACCCACATGTTTGCAGTTTTCTAATTCCCTCAGAAAATTAGAAAATGCTGGGTATCCATAAACATATCATTCAATAAGTCAGTTCACTGGTAAATGTTTAATTCTCTGTTGAATCTCTATTTTTTTTATTTTGGAAAGAGGAATTGGCCTTAAAAACTACTAGCATCTCACATCCTCTTGCCAAGAAAATCATTCAGTCCAAACCACCAGATTAATTGGAAAAGCCCCCCACTTCTCTCTCTTTCTTTCCTGTTTTCATCCTCATCACAAGGTGTTCATTAAATCCCCAAATGTGCATTATTCTATGCTTGTTATACTCAAATCATATTAATATAAAGATATATGCCTGCCTTCTCAGAAATTTGTAGTCTTAACAAGAAAATGTCACAGTAACATAAACACATAAGACATAAATAAGACCTAAGGTATTTTGATCAACAGAGGGAATGCCAAAGTATGTGTCTGCTTTTAAACATCATATTTGTAGACTTTCTAATTGTGACAATTTTGCTTACAGCTGCTACTGAGGTATCTATCTATATGTGTGATTATACACACATACATATATATACATACACATATATGTATATTGTGTATATGTATATACATATGTATATATTTAATTTCTGAGACCATTCCAGGGAAGTTCAAACTTGCCCTTGTCCACAGATACCCAGTTATTCTCCAGTCATTTTCAATCTATGCTCTCTCAATACCAGACCCTCTTTTTTCCCAGGAAAAAAAAATGGTCTAAACACTGATACATTTGGCACTTTATTTTGGCTCAGAAGCTTACCTCTTAGAGCTGAATTGATATAAAAACATAAAGGTAACCTAATTCAGGAGAAAAATGTTAAAGACATCCCACTTTCTTGTAAAAAAGATGATATAGGACTCAGCAAATATTAAGTTCCAACTGTATGCAAAGGCATATACAAGATGAGAGAGTTACAAAGATAAGTAAAACATAATTCCTGTCCTTAAAAAGTTCATAGTCTAGTGAAGAGGAAATAAGGCAAACTGACAAGCCACCCTAATGCAAGGGTTAATATAATAAGTGCCCTAAGGGCAGGACAAATAAAATGTTTTGGGGATTTGAAGGGGGAAATAGAGGTAAACTCCATTTGGAAAGTAAACTTTAAACCAGGAGGAGAGATGGCTTTAAACCATGGAGATGACTATGATTTCAGTGGGTGGAGATGGAAATGGAGAGGTGTGGAGAGAGAAAAGGTTGGAAGGAATTCCAGGTGGAAGGAACAACATGAACAAAAGCTCAGAGGTAAGAAAGTTGAGGCACTTTCAAATAATATTAAAGTTTAATAATAAACTGTACTATAAAGCAGCAGTCATCAAAACTACCTGGTTCTGCCTAAGAAACAGAGTCATGGGTCAGTGGAATAGGATAGGCACACAAGACACAGTAGTCAACGACTATAGCAATCTACTCTTTAAGAAACCCAAAGAATCTAGCTTCTGAGCTAAGAATTCACTATTTCACAAAACTGCTGGGAAAATTGGAAAATGGTAGAGCAGAAACTGGGCATAGACCAATATCTTACACCATATACCAAAATAAAATCAAAATGGGTTCATGATTTAAGAATAAAGGCTGGTACTATAAGCAATTTGAGAGAGCAATTTGGGAATAGTTTACCTATCAGATTTATGGAAAAGCAAAGAATTCATGACACAACAAGAGATAGAGAGCATTACAAAATGCAAAATACATAATTTTGATTATGTTAAATTGAAATGTTTTTGTATAAAAAAGCCAACGCAACAAAGATTAGGAGGGAAGCAGAAAATTGAAAGAAAATCTTTACAACCAATGTGTCTGATAAAGGCCTTATTTCTAAAATACACAGGGAACTGAGCCAAGTTTATAGAAATACAAGTCATTCTCCAATTGAGAAATGATCAAAGGATATGAACGGGCAGTTTTCAGAGGAAGAAATTAAAGGTATCTACAGGCATATGAAAAAAGCACGAAATCACCACTGATTAGAAAAATGCAAATCCAAATAACTCTTAAGTACTACATCTCTCCTGTCAGGTTGGCTAAAATGACAAAACAGGAAAATGATAAATGCTGGAGAGGATGTGGCAAAATTGGAACATTGTTACATTGCTGGTGGAGTTGTGAACCGATCCAGCCATTCTGGAAAGCAATTTGAAACTGTGCCAAAGGACTATAAAAATGTTCATACCCTTTGACCCAGCAATAGCACTTCTAGGGTTGTGTCCCAAAGAGATCACACAAATGCAAAAAGGACCCATATGTACAAAAATATACATAGCGACTCTTTTTGTAGTGGCAAGGAATTGGAAATTAAGGGGATGCTCGTCAATTGGGGAAGGGCTAAACAAGCTGTGGCATATGAAGGTAATGGAATACTATTGTGCTGTAAGAAATGGGGACTTCATAATAACCCGGGAAAAACCTACATGATATAATGCTGAGCGAGTGGAGCAGAACCAGGGGAACATTATACAAAACCACAGATATATGGATTCTATGATGACTAACCCTTACAGACTTTGCTCTTCTCAGCAATACAAGGTGCAAAGACAACTCCAAAAGACCCACTATGGAGAATGCTATCTACATCCAGAGAAAGAACTATGGAGTCTGAATGCAGATTAAGGTACACTTTATTCTCACCTTTTTTCCTTTTGTTTTTTTTTTCTCTTTTGTTTTTGTTTTTGCGGGGTTTTTTTGTTTTATTTCTTCTTTCTCATGATTCATTCCATTGGACATAATTCTTCTTTACAACTTGACTATTGTGTAAATAAGTTCAATGTGAAGTTATATGTAGAAGATATATTGGATTCCATGCCGTCTTGGGGAGGGGGGGAGGGGGGAGAGGGGGGAAGATAATCTGTAATTCAAAATTATGTAGAACTGAGTGCTGTAAACTAAAAATAAAAAATCTCAAAAAAGGAGAATAAGCATGTCTCCAAAGAAGAAAGGTACTACCAACCTATTCTTTTGCAGTAGTGTGAAGTGCATGGGTATGATACATCACATATATTTTCGGACTTTTTTGATATACTGATCAATTTGGATTAGTATTTTTGTTTGGTTTTTTTTTTTTTTGCTTTAAAAATATTGTTACATGGAATGGCTCTGTGGAAGGGAAGATGCTGGATTGGGAGAAATGTTGGTGATGTGATAAAAACAAAAGATAGAATTACTTGGAATGTGTATCCCTAGTAGCTGGCAGAAAATAGGAGCTAAAAATGCTTGTTAATTGATCTTTCAGTAAAATGGAGGTCTTTAACTGAAAAAAAGGAGAAAGAATAACTGACTTGAAAAAAGCCAGTGAAGTCAGGAGGCAGAGGTGAGGAGGGAGAATATCCCAGGCATGGGGGAAAGACACAGAAAACACTCAGAGCCAAGAAGTAGTGTCTCTTGTTTGGGGAATAGCAAGAAGGTGAATGGCACTGGATCTAAGAGTACATGGAGGATATAAGGTATAAGACTGGAAAGCTGGGGAGAATTAGGTTAGATAAGGTTCTGAAGTCCAAACAAGAGTTTGTATTTGATCCTGAAAGTGATAGGGAGTCACTGTTCATTGAGCAGGGGAGTGACATGTTCAGATGAGCACTTTAGGAAAATGACTTTAGTGGATGAAGGGAGGATGAATTGGAGTGGGGAGAGACCTGAGGCCGTCAAACCCACCAGTATGCTATCGCAATAGGCCAGGCACAAGGGGATGAGGGCCTGCACTATGGACATGGCAGTATCTGAGAGAGGGGGCATAAATTAGTGATGTTGCAAAGGTGAGATTGACAGGCTTTGGCAACAGATTGGATATGGAGGGGTGAGAGATAGGGAGGAGTTGAGGATGACTATAGTCACGAAGAACTGGTTTTGATGATGAGAGGGTATAAGTCCCTTTTAGAATATATCAAGTGGAAACTATCAGCTCCCACTATTTTTATTCTGGAAGTAAATCGTCTAGCACCTGTTCTGCAGGTTAAAGACAAACATTTTCATGCCCAAGTACCCTGCTATCATTGAAAATTCCTTACAATATAGCTGTGCCAGTGATTGGTCACCAAACAGGCAGAATTTAAATCATGCTTCTAATATGTTTCTATACATCTACCATCAGCCTCCACTGGCACAGATCACAACCTATCTACACATGTCCATTCTGTACAATTCTTGTCCATTTACTCCTATAAACTCTACACAACGAATCCATCTAACATAGACCTTCGACCAAAGCCTTAAAATTGAGTGGATGATTCTTTACCATTACTTGTCCACCATCTTTTCCAGTTATTTGTTTGATTATAACTTTTATCTTACTTCTCATGCAGAACTATGTCTTTGGTGATAATATAAAGAATGAATTTATGCTTACTGCATGTTTCTCCATTACATTTAGCAAGACCCACAAACAGCTAGACTAGACTAAGTATTTTGCAGAGATGATTTGTGCTGGAAGTAACACAATTTTGAAAGTGTAAATGTATTGATTCTCGGTACATCTACAAGTGAAGAGGATGCAAACTACTCAGAAAAAGTATGTATATTATTACTAATAAAAAAGCCATTCAAGCAAGTACCACTAACCAGCCAAGATGCCTATTGTCCCACATCTATGAAATTTGTATAAGTATAGAGCCATTCAAGTTTGGAGAATCCTTATCCCAACTCCTACATTCACAGATGAACCTCAAGTCTTAGAGAAACCACTATCTCCCCTCATCATTGATTTTCTTTTTCCATCTACTTGAGCCCCCAGGAATATGCTTCTTGCCAAAATTATCAGCTGAGAATCATTTAGAGAGGAGTATTTACTAAGGTAATACATTTGGAACAATGCCTTCCCCCAGAAGTCTGTAACACCCTCTTAAGTGTATATACAGATTTCAGAGGAAACTTGGTTTGAGCTTATAGATAGTTGTAACAAAGAAGTTACTTGGGGCAGCTAGGTGGCACAGTGAATAGAGCACTGGCCCTGGAGTTAGGAGGACTTGAGTTCAAAGCCTGCCTCAGACAGTTAACACCTACCTTGAGCAAGTCACTTAATCCCAATTGCCTTGTCTTCCCCCTTCAACAACAACAAAAAAAAGCTACTCACAGCTTCCAATTGCTAGAAATTATTTTTGTCCATTCATGGGGTACCCAAGGAGTTCCCTTTAGGCCTGGTGCCATTTCTCTGCTGTGCTACTTGTGGAATCATACATCCACACATGTATTCTGTAACTTGGATCCTATTGGAGACATTGATGATCAGCTGATCCAGGGATATTAGTAGAATGCTGGTAAGAAAATAAGAAATCCGGAGCAGAGCCAAGACGGCTGCATGAAAACAGCATCTTACAGGAGCTCTCACAAATTCTATCAGATACCCCTAAAAAAGGAAATCTGAGCAGATTTGAGAGAGTTAGAAGCCACTAGTTGACTAAGTGTGGCAAATTTACAAGCCAGGAAAATTCTCAGGGTCAACAGGACAGATCTGTAGGCTGGTAGAGTGCACGGTGCAGAGAGCTGCACCAGACTATGCTAAATCTGAAGCAGCTTTGGGAATCAGCTAGCAGTCCAGGCTAGGAGAACACTGGGCATGTGAAACTGGTAGTAATCTCCAGGCATCCCAGTATAGGATAGGAGTCTGTCAAAGCAACAGGAGGAAGCAGCACAGTGTCTGAGGCCATGAGAACAACTACTCCAGAGGCTTGCAACCAGCAATCTAAAGGTCTGAAATGCACCTTCTTGAACTTCTGGGAGCCATAACGGACAGCTAAAATGGCTCTCATCCTTCCCTTATCCCTAACCCAGATAATACTCCTTCTCAAGAAACTTTGAAATAGAAGAGACAGAAATGGGGCTTCAGTAGCCTTTTAGTCCTTAGCCTCTTATCATGGTGATGGTAGAAGGAGACTAGTGCAGGAAGAGAGGCATCCAAGCAGGCCCCACCTTAGTAGAACAGTGGGAGTTCTAGAGCCTCAGGAGGGTGTGGCCAGGAATCATGTACACCAGGACCCCAGAGGTGTCTTCGAACAGCCAGGGGAAGTGGCAGACATCAGATGCCAGTGCAGAAAAAGGCTGTACCACAGCACTAAGGGAAGAGGAGACTTCCAGCAGCCAAACCACCCCACTCCCACACCTCAAGAAACCAGAGGCCATAACACACAAAGCCAATAACCACGCCCACAATTTCCAGATCAAGAAGCCTGGGACAGAGTCGCCTGAACCCAGAAAGCAGAAATCCACTTTAAAGCCAGGAAAAAGTTAACCAACATGAAGAAGAACTCTAGGAAACTGAGGACTATCTATTCTTTTTATGCAGACAAGGAAAATCAAAATACCAATTTGGAAGAGGACAGCATAGATACTATACCTACATCTGAAACCTCAAAAGGGAATGTGAACTGGTCTCAAGCCCAAAAAGCATTCCTGGAGGAGCACAAGGAGGATTTTAAAAATCAAATTAGAGAGGTAAAAGAAAATAATAGAAAAAAAATCACTGATGAAAACAAAATTTAAAGAGTAAAATTGGCAAAATGGCTAAGGCTATTCAGAATCTAGCTAGAGAAAATGATGCCCTGAAAAGTAAAATAAACTAAATGGAAAAGGATGACCCAGAAGCAAAATGAAGACAGCAATTCATTAAAAATTAGAATTGAGCAAGTAGAAGCTAATGACTCCATGAAACATCAAGAGTCAGTCAAACAAAATCTAAAGAATGAAAAAATAGAAGAAAACATGAAA
>JAQQSZ010014662.1:0-11461 GCA_028646595.1 Phalanger gymnotis
AGCTAGGATTAAAACCAAGAATCACCTACCCAGCAAAACTGAGTATTAGGCTCCAAGGCAAAATATGGATTTTCAATAAAATAGAGGACTTCCAAGCTTTCTCAGTGAAAAGACCAGAGCTGAATAGAAAATTTGACTTTCAAACACAAGAATCAATGTATGACGTTGACCTTTGTATAAGGGATACTTTGAAGGAGATCATTTAAGGTGTTATTTTCCTCTGCTAAAGCAAATGCTTTGTTAATGTCTACAAACATAAGCAGAGTGGGACCCTGAATTCTCTTCACCTTTCAGTAAAGTCTTTGCTTACCATGCACAGTATATATATATATCTATGACTTTTCTCATTTCTTGAACCTGAAGAATATTTTACAACCTCTACTTGTAACCTCTAAACTCCCCTTTGCCCACTTTTGTATTTGTCATAAGATATTGTGTCATGTGAAAATGTTCATGTGGGGGGAATTTATACATATATCTAATCTAGCCCGAGGGTACTTCATCTTTTTTGTGGGTCACAAGCTCCTTTGGAAGCCTGGTGAAGCCTATGTGCCCCTCTTCAAAATCATTTTTATATTACATTTTAAAAAATAGCATGGCAAAGAAAACCAATTATTTTTAATTCTTTATCAAATTCTTAAAAAAAAATCCAAGATCCCAGGTTGGGAACCCATTATGTAGTGTCCTGTTTTGGTGCATAAGCTACAATTATCACTGCAGCAGCCATTGTTACAAATATTTATAGCAAGCAAACACTATGTGGGGACTAGTGGATAAAGAGTTGGCTTCAGGCAGGAAGACATGGGCTTGAGTCCCAACTCAGTTATACACTGAGTTTGAGCCTCTGGGCAAGGTACTTATTTTTTTCTGTTCTCAGAGGTGACTTTCTAAAACTTTAAGTTTCAGAGGAGTTATCAATTTGCATTGGTTAAGAGATTTCTCTATATCAATGAAATCATAGGTCCAAACCATATCTCTATCCTTATCAAATACATTGCAAATTAAGATGATTTTGTGTCTTATGAAATAATGTTTTTTACTGCTTTTGAAGGCACAAGAAAATCTTCTTCTCTATTTGCCTATTTAGTAATAACTTGTGAACCATTCTTTTAGCTTTGACTTCCTTTTTCCTTTATAAAAAGGTATAGTGAGAAAATCAAGATTGCTATGGTTCAGTTTCTTCAGTACTATATCTTCTATTTGGTCACCACATCATTCTCATCATCATGTGTGCTTCTTTTTTCACTCTAGTTCTAGTGTTCTCTCCATTGTATCAGGCTTACTTTCCACATTTGGAGTACCATGTTATGGTAATTAGAGTGGAACATTTTTACTGTTTTCTCTTTTGGAATGCTGAGGTAATCAAGTACCTCTGATAAGTTTTGCATTTCAAATGTAATGGCAAGCAAAGTGGACTTTTTGTTGTCTTTGTTTTGAAGTGCTTCTTAGCACTAAGAAATCTTTGATTGAATCAGGAGTATTTGATGACCTGCTTAGGTCAAGGGAAGGCCTAAGTCACATGGGTTTGAGTTACATGGTTGTGATGCCCTCTGGCCCTGAGAAGGGTAGATAAGGTCTGAGGTAAGCATTTTGTTTTGGAACTCTTACTCACTGGAAGCATGTCATGTGATTTGACCAGATGAGGCTCTGGGTAGGCATTGTAAAGAGCCCCCCAGCTTTGAAAACCCAGATGTTGGTGCCTCTCTTTTGGGTAACTATGTATGCAATGTCTTGTTCAGAAAAAGCCTCTCTGTTGATTTGTATAACTTGCTCTGTTTTTATTTTCTCTGTTCATAATTTCCCTTTGTATTTGCTCTGAAATTCAGGGTGCTGGCTTTTCCCCCTGAACTAAGTGAATGATATATGTATGTTTGATTAAAGGGAGATTGTAAACCCCTTAAAGTTGATTTCCTTAGGAAAGCAGATCAAATAACCTGTGCTAGCAGCCCTCGTGTGTACTGGTGTTGTTGGTCTTACATCTCTGCAGCAGCTGCTGGTTACATTGTTGTTATATACCAATGGCTAAGTTAGTGTTCATACATAGCCTAAGACCTATTTCATTCTAATTTCTTTCTGTTCCCTTTTGAGCATTCTATTACCATCACTGCAAAGTCTTCAAGGCAGTAGAGGACATTTAGTATTTTCCTCTTTCCCATGGGTTCCTACGAATAGATATTTTATCACCACTAGTGGCCAACTTTCTAGGAATGAGTCTCTGTAATTATCTAGGCTGGTGATAGAAAAGTAGACATACTCTACCACAGAAACTATGCTTGGAGTTTTTCTAGGATTATACTTGATCTTGCCAAAGCTTATTCTCCACTTGGATAATTTAAAAATCCTGGGTCATGATTAGGCATTGGAATTGAACTATATGGAAGCATGGACTTAAGTCATAATGAGGGTGATGATGTAGACTGACTTTCTTTTTTCCTGGAGTTTTCAGGTTTTTGAGGCCCTTTATTTAAGGCTCACACCAAAGAGTTATCCACATTTTAGAAATGAGAAAACTGATGCTCTGAGAATTTGCATGATTTGCTCATAATTACATAACCAATAGTGCTGGAGGCAGGTTTTGAACCTGGATCAGTAGTCAATAGTCAATAAACATTCACTAAATGCCAACTATGTATTAGGCATTATGCTAAGAACTTAATCTTCCATCATGCCTCCACATGTAGAACCTTATCCAATACTTTAATTCTAGTACCCTTTATTTACAAAGGCATGAAAGTATACAGTTTGTTTTTCAAACATTCCTTATTAGATGGTTCATATTTGTATCTTTAGAAATTGCCTAAAGTCTAGGCTTTTGTTTTTGTTTTGTATATGAGAAAAAACTCATTTCTTGGCAATACCAAAAAACAGATATTACTACATTAACTTCAGTTAACTCAGTAAATATTTATTAATTAACTATTATGTTTAATGCATGTGTGGTGCTAGGTACTACACTAGAAAATATGTTTTTGAAATCTCTCTTTCTCTTCACTCTCATCTTACTTATTTGATCTCAATATATTTACTAAAATCTTATATTACTCTAACTTGTGAGTCCTGCATTGTTTTTTTTTTTTAATTCTCTTGGTAGGGATAGCTTTCTGAGTTTGTAGTGAGGAATGGGGAGATGGATATATTCAGAAATGGAAGATGATATGAAAAGAAAATTTCCCTGCATTGGCTGAGAATTGTTGAGAGCTAATGTCAGAAGGACCCAGCTTTTGACCCAAATACCAAAGTCCTGTCACTGATCTTCACTGACTGTAGCAGAAGCTCCTTAACAGCCAGATTACTCCAATAAAATAAACAAACTAACCAACAACAACAACAAAACTTTTTATCTGCAGAACCCAGGGTATGGTATGTAACAAGGAACAGGCACTTAATAAATGTTTATTGATAGATATCTCATTGAAACCATTCACTTTATAGCTGAAGAAACTAAGTAGGCACCCTGATGTAAAGAATATTGGAGTTAAAGACAAAAGACATGGGTTCAGATCCTAGCTCTGCTCTTTCCCATGTGTCTGACATGGGCTAGTCACATCAGCTTTCTAGATCTCAGTTCACCATATCTCAAATGAGGGGATAGGATTTTCAGGCCAGATTTGAACTCATGAAGATGAGTCTTCCTGACTTCAGGCCTGGCACTTTATCCACTGAGTCACCCTGCTGCCCATCAAGTGAAATTAACCACCCAAAATCACACTGTTTTTAGGAAAGATTTGAGAGACTCAAGGCCAAAGAAATGTATCTAAAAAAGAATGGTTATCGGGAAATTTCAAAGTTTGTTATTTCCCAAATTTCCTGTTTTCAAGACGTGATATTTTATGATCTGGCCAAATTTTATGGTAGATACTGAGTCGGAAAAAAGACTTCCACACTCAAGTGGAAAGCAATGAGTACAGCAAATTAATCAGATTTTTTTTTACATATTTAAACTATACTCTCCTTTATAATAATATTCTCCTTCCCCCGGATCTGATTCCTATTTCCCAATCTTTGTACTCCTATGACTCTCTCTCCACATGAATTTCTGGCTATCTTTACAGAAATAGCAACATTTCCAGTTTTCTACTTCTGAAAAGAACTGCTTTAACAAGTAGTTTCTTACTTTTCCAGCCCTCATTGACCTTCCAATCCTCTTAGCTATGGCACTTATTGTCTGTACCATAGAATTAGCATTTAATTATATCTTATCTTGTATTTTTCACTAATTGTTTCATAAGTGTGTGTCTTGATTATTCAACTAAGATCCCGAGGGGCAGGAACCATGCCCTAAACTTCTTCGGTATGATCCATAGTGCTTGCCACCATGCTTTCAGTGGGTACTGGATACTTTTGAACTGAAAAATGAATAGTCAGATGTTGGCCATCAATATGACAACGATTTTAATTATTGTCAAAGTGTTTCTTCTTTTCATCTAGATGCCTGACAATTTTATAAAGTCCTAAATTCAGCCCTTAAAGACCTTGAAAAAGGCCCATAAAATGGACCATTGAATTTTGATAGTGCAAAAGGTTAACCTGAAAATGGTTTGTACATTTAATCTTACTGTTTTAAATCATTTTACAGATATATTTTCTTTTCATATCATCTTCCATTTCTGAATATATCCATCTCCCCATTCCCCACTACAAACTCAGAAAGCTATCCCTACCAAGAGAATTAAAAAAAAAAAGACAAAGGAAACAAAAACAGTTCAGCAAAACTAACCAACTCATCGATCAAGTCTGGCAAGATATGCAATGTTCCATATCCACAGTGACTCACCTCTTCAAAAAAGACAGAAAGGTTCATCTGTCCCTTTGTCAGGGACAAGCTTGGTCATTATAATTTCCCAGTGCTGAGTTTCCTTTGTTGTTGTGACTGTCATTGTTCTTTCGATTTACATTGTTGCTGTATATATGGTTTTACTCATTTAGTTTACTTTATTTAGTTTGAATTCATCTAACTTTTCCCATACTTCTCTGAATTCTTCACACATCATTTTTTCTATGCCCCAGTAATATCTCATTATTTTCTCAGATCATAATTTTTTAGCCATAACCTATTCAGTGAGTTTCTAGTGATATAGGATCATAGATATAGAACAAGATGGGACCTCAGAGGCCATTTAATCTCAACTCTTTTTACAGTTGAGTAAACTGAGTTCATGGGTGTGTTTTGTCCAAGGTCATGTGTCTAATACATATCAGAGAAGAATGTGAATCCAGGTCCACTAAAACTCTTTCCAATATATCATATTGCCATCCTACTTGGATTCTAGTCCTTTGACACCATAAAAACATACTTCAATGAATACTTTAAAGTATATGACCTACTTAGGATATATACCAATCACAACTACATTCCTTTTCCAAATACTTTCATCTCTATTCCCCTACTCAGTGAGTCATTTTTGAAACAAAGATAAAAAATTGAAAAATAATATGTTTTAGTGAAATTAGCTTATATATCCATTATGCCTAATGGTACATGAAATATTCTATACCCTTATCACACCACTATTGCAATGAAGGGAGGGAAGTGAATTTTATCGACTCCTTTTGGGACTAAACTTCATCATTATAAAAGTACAATTTTCCATTGCACTTTTATTTTTCTTCATTTCATTTTATATAATTCGAAGAATAAAAATATGCTTTGAATAATCAAAGTAAGGAAACTGTTTCTCATTCATTTATTCATTCAATGAACACATTTATTCAGTGTTTTTGTTTTTGTTTTTGGTTTTTTTTTTTTTTTTTTTTTTTTTGGTGTTCAAAGCCCTTTGCTGAAGCCTATGGAAAATGGGAAGAAGAGTAAGGAAAAGATGCTTGCCTTCAACAACCTTATAGGTAAAATGGTGAAAAATGCAAAGAATGACATAAAAGTATAATTAAAGGATCAAATGCCATGGTAATTTGGGACAGAAAAATCTTAGCTATGTGTCAGGTGGGGAGGAAGAAGACAAGTTTCTATGGGAAGTATTAGAGGTGGGTTTCAAAGAATGAGAAAAAAAATTAAACAAGTGGAGCTGAAAGAAAAAGGAATTATGTAAACAAAGTTTGCCCCTCCCCCACCACACTCTTTAATCTCCTTTCCCTCCCAAATTTTCCCCATGTCCCACCACCCCCATATAATATCTCACGAGTTAGGAGCCTTTCTTTTGCATACCTGAGTTGCATATGATGAGAAATATACAAAATATTTCCATTTCATGAAATGTAATCCATCAACACACACTTCTTATGTGTTGTGCAGAAATGTATCCATTTCAGCCAGAAAGGGAGATAAATCAATTTAAGTTGAAGATTTTTGACAGTTTAATTCAAATTAAGTCTACTTTGTTCAATTAAGGGTAGGTTTAGGAGGGGGTGCAGATTGAGAGAGTGTTTAGGGAGCAGAAAAAGAATAGGGTGTGTTAGAAATAGAGGAAGACATTTGCTCACATTAAACTTTTCTGGGGAAGTTTCATTAAAATAGTGACATCATAACAAGATGCTAATTTATATGCCCTCTACAAAGGGTGAATTATTCACTTGATTTTATAATACTCTCTCCTTGATTTTGATTGACTTCTGACAGTCCTGAGAAATCGGAGGAGAAGGAATTAGAGGGGGTTATTTGGTTACTTCCTCTTTTTTGCCATTTGATACATATAGCAGACCATTTAAAATTATCATTCAACAAATGATCCACTTTAAATGAGAGTTCTCCAGTTAAAAGGGGCTCATTTGTTAAATGAATGTTTTGTACCTCCCAATACCCAGTGGCTTTGGTTAAGCATATAACAGTATTGGTTTACCTAGGATCCTTCTTCTTTCCTTATTTTCCCAGTCTACCCCACATATAATTCTACTATTTACATATATAGGTAGGTATCTCAGAATTCTGTAATTCATAATAAAGTGTTTACTTCAAACTTGACCTATACATGCTTTGGCCAGTATAGGTATACCATTCCTAACAGTGACAGCTCTGTGTTGTAGTAGACTGTTTCCTGACTTACCAAGTCCCATCCCCTGTTGCTCAAAACTCTAGAATTGAGCCTCTGAACTAAGATAGGGTACTCTTCAGATGGCAGGTATTTATTCTGCTACTGGACCCAGTCTTGAGGCCCCTGTAGCTTGGTCTGATCAATGAGAGCTTCCTTCTAGAAATTAGTTTCAGTTTTCTATAACAATGTGATATAATAATTGGACTTTAGTGTTAGAGAACGAAACTTAACTTGAAAACGGTTGTCGTATGTTTGACTGAGGCAGTATGTTGTAGAATTAAGAAGATGTGTTCAAATCCTGCCTTAGAAACTTGATGGTCACATCACTCTGGCAAGGCACTTATCTATTCTTTGCCTCAGTTCTTCCTTTTGTCAAATAAGAGGATTGTACTCAATGACCTCTAAAGTCACATCCATCTTTAAATCTATGATTCTTTGATCTCTGGTTCTACCACTTAGGAGCTGAGTGAACATGGATAAGCCAGTTGTCTTCCCTGAATCTCATGGTAAGTGGGAATACTCTGATGAGGCCTTACCTTACCTCCTAGGCAGCTAGGTGGGACAGTGGTATATTGGTAGTTAAAGTGGATCTTTTTTTTTTTTTACTGTTTCCTCTTTTAGAAATCTAAAGTAATCAAATGCCTTTGGTTAAGCCTTACTAAGTGCAAAGTCCCAGGCCCACACTCTTTTGCTAACTAGGTGCTAAATCACAGGCCCACAACTTTTGCTGATTTTGTGTGAATCCTTCAGGCCCTGACAAGGGTATATAAGATCCAAGGTTGGCCTTTGACTTTTGAGTCTCTCAGTCACTGGAAGAGTGGTGTAGGGCTCTGAGCAGACATTTTAAGAGCCCTCTACTCGTGCACCCAGATGTAACTATAAATTGTGATTTGGTCTGCTTATATTGTGTATGTTTCTAATCTGGTTGTGTTTGCTCTGAAGCTCAGGTTGCTTTTCCTCCTGAACTATGTGAGCTACATTTGTATGTTGGATTAAAGTAAGATTGTTAACCCCTTAAAGTTATTTCCCTTAGTAAAGCAAATCAAAAGAACCTGTATTAGTAGCCTTCTGTGTGGTAGTTGTTGTTGGTTTTACACAGCTACAGTGGCTGTTAGCCAAATTGCGTTACAGGTGGAGAGAGCTAAACACTTACTAGCTTTGTGACCTTGGGCAAATTACTAAATCTCTGTCTATCTTAGTTTCTTCATCTTTTAAATGAGGATGATAATAGCATCTATTCCCCAGGGTTTTTATAAGGACAAAATGAGATAATACTTGTAAAATTTTAAAATGTTATATAAATGTCATTATTATTGTTGTTCTTATCATTGCCTTGTTGTTGTTGTAATAACCTTCATAACTTATTTTGTTGTAGAAATGACTGAGTTTCTTAAGGCATGAATGGCGCCACAAATCTTATTCAACAAGAAATACTACATCTGTCATCTGAAATGACCCTGGCCTAGCATAGTACCTGGTATATAGTGTGTGTGTACTGAACTCTTTTTGGCTGATTGATTCAGAGAGGCTCATCACCAGGTGAACCATAGGGTGATAGAATTCTTGGCCCCAGTGACATTCAAACAATAGCATCTATTAAGCCATAGATCTGTTGCAATCTACTTCAATGAGAAGGGAATGCTGAAACAGAGGGAATCACAGGTACTTGAAGTAAAATGGGGATAAACAGTACACTATATATTTACCTTAAAAAGCCATTTTATGGAAAACACTTTATCGATTGTAAAGCTATTAGATGAATATGAGCTATTATCATTATACAGCTTTTGCAACTATCCAGTGTTGACAATTCTTAAGGACCCAGAGAGCATTGTTTTTAAGTCCTAGAACTCATATAGAAAGTGTCATCATTTATCCCTAGGCTACCATCCTGATAGTTAAGGATAGGGCTTCTTAAAATTCTTTCACTTGCAGCCCCCATATAGGGTTGTGACCCACAATTTTAGAAGCCCTGGTCTAAGATATTCTTTGAGGACACAAAAGGACAGGCATGAAAAATTAACCAATCCAGGCTGGGCTCACAGGCAAATAATCACAGATTTATCCTGGAAGAATTTAAAGTCAGAAGTCCTGGGTTTTATATTTTGCTGTCTAATCATGGAGAAGTCACTTGACCTTTTATTGGCACTAATTTTTCCATCTATAAAATGTTGGGGCTGGGTGACTGGACCCCTAAGGAGTCTTCCACATCTAAAATTCTGTGATCTGATAATTTGGGAACCAAAAAACTGAACTGAGTTAGGACCGGATGCAAACATATTCTGATAGTTGGTGAGATGGCATTTCTAGACTCTGATTCTGATGATGTTCATATTGACTAATCACTTGAAGTCTCTGGGACAAAAAAAAGGCATATATTCTCCTGACTTCTAGGTGTTAGAAAAATCACCAACAAATGTGTGGGGAACAAGAACAAGATCTCAGGTCAGGAACTATATATAACTATCTTTTTTATTTATTTTATTATTTATTAATATTTTTGTTTTCAGCATTGATATCCACGAGATTTTGAATTGCAAGTTTTCTCCCCATTTCTACCCTCCCCACCACTCCAAGATGACATATATTCTTATTGCCCCATTATCCAGTCAGCCCTCCCTTCTGTCACCCCACTCCACCCCATCCCCTTTTCTCTTATTTCTTGTAGGGCAAGATCGACTTTTATTCCCCATTGCCTGTTTATCTTATTTCCCAGTTGCATGCAAAAACGACTTTTTTTTTCAATGTCTGCTTTTAAAATTCTGGGTTCCAAATTCTCTCCCCCCTTCCCTCCCAAACAACCCTCCCTAAGAAGGCAAGCAATTCACCATAGGCCATATGTATATCATTATGCAAAACCCTTCCACAATACTGATATTGTGAAAGACTAACTATATTTTGCTCCCTTCTATCCTGTCCCCTTTTATTCAATTTTCTCCCTTCACCCTGTCCCTTTTCAAAACTGTTTGCTTTTGATTACCTCCCCCTCCTATCTACAAACTTTCTATCATCCCCCCCTTTTCGCCCCCTTTCTCCTTCTTTCCTATTGGGTAAGATACCCAATTGTGTGTGTGTGTGTGTTATTCCCTCCTAAAGTCAAATCCAATGAGAGCAAGATTCACTGATTCCACCTCAACTTCCCCATCTTCCCTTCCTACAGAACTGCATTTTCTTGCCACTTTCATATGAGATAATTTACCCCATTCTATTTCTCCCTTTCTCCCTCTCTCAATATATTCCTTTCTCATCATCTAATTTGATTTAATTTTTTTAGATATTATCCCTTCATATTAAACTCACCCTGTACCTTCTGTCCATATGTGTGTGTATACATATACATGTATATATATATGTATGTATGTATGTATGTATGTAAGTATGTATGTATGTTCCTTACAGCTACCCTGAGGTCTCATGAATTACAAATATCATCTTTCTATGTAGGAATGTCAGCAAAACAGTTCAACTTTAGTAAGTCCCTTGTGATTTCTCTTTCTTGTTTACCTTTTCATACTTCTCTTCATTCTTGTGTTTGAAAGTCAAATTTTCTATTTAGCTCTGGTCTTTTAACTGAGAAAGCTTGAAAGTCTGCTATTTTACTGAAAATCCATATCTTGCCTTGGAACATTATACTCAGTTTTGCTGGGTAGGTGATTCTTGGTTTTAATCCTAGCTCTGTTGAAGTCCAGAATATCATACTCCAAGCCCTTTGATCCCTTACTGTAGAAGCTGCTAGATCTTGTGTTATCCTGATTGTGTTTCCACAACATTCAAATTGTTTCTTTCTGGCTGCTTGCCGTGTTTTCTTCTTGATCTGGGAGCTCTAGAATTTGGCAACAATATTCCTAGGAGATTTCTTTTTGGGATCTTTTTCAGGAGGCAATTGGTGGATTCTTTCAATTTCTATTTTACCCTCTGGCTCTAGAATGTCAGGACAGTTTTCCTTGATAATTTCTTGAAAGATATCTAGGCTCTTTTTTTGATCATGACTTTCAGGTAGTCCAATAATTTTTGAATTATCTCTCCTGGATACATTTTCCATGTCAGTGGTTTTTCCAATGAGATAATTCACATTGCCTTCCATTGTTTCACTCCTTAGGTTCTGTTTTATACTATCTTGATTTCTCATAAAATCGGTAGCTTCTACTTGCTCCAATCTAATTTTTAAGGTAGCATTTTCTTCAGTGTTCTTTTGGACCTCCTTTTCCATTTGGCTAATTCTGTCTTTTAAGGCATTCTTCTCCTCATTGGCTTTTTGGAGCTCTTTTGCCATTTGGGTTAGTCTATTTTTTGTGTTGATATTTTCTTCAGTATTTTTTGGGTTTCCTTTACTAAGTGACTGACTTGTTTTTCATGGGTTTCTCACATCACTCTCATTTCTCTTCCAAATTTTTCTCTACTTCTCTTTTTTTTTAAATTTATTTTTAATATGTTTAGTTTTCAGCGTTGATTTTCGTTTGAATTGCATTTGAATTACA
>JAQQSZ010014663.1:0-11461 GCA_028646595.1 Phalanger gymnotis
ATCCGTCCATCCACCTATCTGTCTGTCTGTCTGTCTATCTATCTACCTATCTCCCCTAGCATCCTAGAATGAATAAAAATCAAAGCTAACTGGCTAAACTATTTATTACAATATAACAAACAATAAAACAATGACTAACAATTATTTATAATATATCAGCTATGATAGGTCACAGTCAAAGTCACCTTGAATCATTACTACAACTGTTGCTTTCTCTTCAATTCTGGAAACATACTTCACTGTTCAGTACTCTCAGAATACCAATTCAAATCTGTTTTCAAAACTTCTTTTCAGGTTTCTTTACAAATTAAGAGTTAAATCCAGTTCTTTCAGAAATATGTTCTCTTAGTCCTTTTTTCTTTGTCATCTCCTCAGCTGTCTCAACTGACAATCTTTCCAGAATGACAGTTAAACTTTAGTTCTGCTAATGTAGTCCTCATAGATTGTCATTATTCAACATTCCATTGTTTCTTAAAGATAAAATAACAGTGTTTATAGCCTTTGTGGGAGAGGTAATTTGAAAGTATGGTATAAATGTGTGTATACATACACATGTATGTATGTATATGTATATGTGTACATACACACATGCATATGGATATATGTATGTATGTGTGTGTATATATATATTTACATATATATGTATGTATGTATATATAACTACACTGAATTTCACAATTTCTTAGACAAGCCTGGATGCAATCAATTTCAAGCAAGGTTCAATACAGAAAAGTAGTCTTGAAAACAGAAATGCCTTTATTTTGAGTTCATGTGGGTATGGGAGAGAGAACTATGAAGATACTATATACACACGTACCCGCATGCATATCTATCTATCTCCGTATAAATCTACATATATGTGCCTCTGTTTTTTCTCTTGGAGGAAAATAAACTCCTTGCGGGCAGAGACTGTCTCTTTTCTTTCTATCCTGTGCACATAGCACAGTACCTGGCATGTGTAGGTTCTTAATGAATGCTTGTTGATTCATTAAAGGGTCCTGTGCTGGGAAGTGTGGATTAATTTGGCAAACATTCGAGTGTCTGTTGTATGTGGGGACCCTATGCTGCCTCCTGGATTAGATACAGAATGGAACAAGACAGAGAGCCTGTCTTCAGGAAGCCTACAGTCTAGCAGTCAGATAGGCCCCCAGCACAGATAGCTGTAATATACCTTGATGCAGGATAATATTCTGTGTCTTCTGTAAAATGGGTGGGAGCAGGGCAGAGAGGGTTGGACTAAAGGACCTTTAAGGTACCTTATCATTCTAAATTCTTTGCCTCCCAGCCCCACCCCGCCCCCAAGTCCTATGTGAAGGCTGGATCTCATACCAGAATTTCTTGAGTCTTTCTTGCCAATGGCATGAGTTCAGCAAAGCTGCTAGCAGTCTTCTAGTCTGGGCTTCCTTAACTCAACTTCAAAAGCTATTGCCTTTATCAGTAGGGAGGGTGTGTGTGTGGGGGGGCATTTTTTCTGTGAGGAGGTGACTTTTGAGTCGGTCCTTAAAGGGTTACAGGGGAAGGGGGGACATGGAAGGTCCAGGAAACCTGGTGAGCAAGTCACAGTCAGAAAGGAACAGGGTGTATCTGAGGGACAGTTAGTTGTGCAGAGTGTGTGGCAGGGAGCCACAAGGTAAGGTCTTGGAGATAATGGGCCAGTATTTATTAACCACCTACTGTGTACCTCTGCGTTTAACCCTGGATATACAAAGAAAAGTAAAAGATGATCTCTGTCCTCATGAAGTTCACAGTTGAATGGGGCAGCCAACATGCACACAACTGTACATACAGTGTAAATGGAAGGAAATCTCAGAGGGAAGGGGTGAGATATGGAAGGGACTCCTGAAGAAAGTGGGCCTTCAGCAGTCTTAAAGGAAGCAGGGAAGCAGGGTTGAGGACAGGTATCTGGCCCACTTAGTACAAATGCACAGAGTGGGGAGTTGATGGGTCCTGGTGAGGAACAGCCAGTGTGACTGGACCATAGAATGCCTGGAGGGAAGTATGTATAAAACTATTGAGAAGGTAGGAGGGGACTGGGTTATGAAGGACTGGAAGTGACAAAGAGAGGAGTCTATAGAGAAGGACCTTGAAGGGCAGGCTCTGCTCCATTGCAGGTGGGGAAATGCTCACCCTTTTCATATGGGAAACCTGGGGTGATGCTAGGGAAGTGGAGGTTACAAGATAAAATGACCACTGGGTCCAGTATATCCTGGGGCTCCTTAATGGGGAAGAGTGGGTCCAGGAGGTGCAAACTACCTCCATGGCTCCCTTTTCCTACCCTCCCTACAAGGAAGAAGCCAGTGCTTCCACTTTGTGGCACCTCAGAAATAAGGATCACAAGGGACTCTGGTCCAAGTGTCCTGGTTGGGGCTACACTGAATGTCAGTTTCCTGTAAGCTTTTAATTACTATTTCCAGATGTTTTGAGATAAATGAAAAAAACACGGTGAAAACAATGGCCCTATAGCTAGTTCTAGTCTCCAGAAGGCTGAACCTGAATTCGATTTCAAGCAGGGTCTGATACAGAAAGAAGCCTTGAAAACAGAAACTCTTTTACTTGTAGTTTATGTGGACATTGGAAGCAGAATTGGGGAGGGAGTGAAGTGGTCTTTCTTGTCTCCCCCCTCTCCCCTGCCCCTTCTCCCTTCAGTTCCCAACTGTGCCATAAGGTAGACACTTAATGAATTTGGGTTGAGTGGACTCAGGGGACCTTAGGCAAGTCACTGCCCCACCCCCAGCCCAGGCACTTGGATTTGCTGATCTTTTAGCAGAGATTAACAAGCTGAGGACCAGAAAGCTGCTTTTAAAGAAAAAAAAACACCCAACAACTACACTATTTCAATATAATTTATTCCTAAAATAATTCCTAGATATTTTACTTTATGCCTTTAAAAATATTCTGTGAAAGGGTTCATGGGCTTCACCACATTGGCCAAAGGGTTCCATCATACACAAACACCCACCCACCCACACACACACACGGTTAAGACTTCGTTTTTGAGTTTTTTTTTTCACCTCTAAATTTTGAGGACTAGAAATTCCACTCTCTTCTTCCTTTCAGAAATTATTTTTGTCACTAGAGGGCAACATAGCCTACTGCAAAGAAGCTTAAAGACAAATGTACTTCATGTCTTCCTAAGTGCTGGGAATACAAATAGAAGCAAAAAGAAAGTCATTCCCTGTCCTCAAGGCTCTCCAATTCTTTTAGGAGTGGACAAAACAAAAAAGAAAGTTAATTGGGTTTCCTGCCTGCACCCTGGGCAATTGTCAGGAGGTGGGAAATTGATTTTTTGTACACCCAACTGGGTAGGCAAAGAGGGAGTCTCCACAGTAAAGAAGCATGAAATCCAATGAAGGCTTCTCGCTGCTGAGCCTGGAGGAGTGAATTCCTGCCTCCCTCTCTCCCTCCCTGGCAGGTCAGGCACTGGAAATGGAAAGTTCTTGTTGAAAGACAGACCAGGCAAAGGGAGCAGCAAGGTAGCAGAGTAGAGACTTGCCCGTCCTCATTAACATTCAAAAACAAACACTAAAGAGGAATTATGGGCCAGATAGAGTATATTTACAATTGACTTCACAGGATAAAAAAGTGAGACTAGCCTATTCTTTAAAGTGATCCTCCCCCTCCACCCCCCAAGGTTCCACTCTAATGTCAGAGGTGTGGTGGGGGTCATTTCTCAAAGAGGACTGTGGCTGATCAGACTAATACAAGCTCAAAAGGCTCCCCCACAGTCAAGCACAAATAGTCTGTGTGAACATTTGGGGTGGAGATGGCTCTAAGTGTGTGCACCTCACGTTTCTTTTGAGCTGCCGAAATTCTGCTTCACTCACAGAGCACGATGTCTCCTTTCATGTGAGTACCCCATTCTAGGTGATTCTGTGCCAGAATCTCCCATGTCTCACAACATATTCCAAAGCTTTTCAGAGAGACCTTGAGAGTGTCCTTGTATTGCTGCTTCTGACCTCTGTGTGAGCACTTGCCTTGTGTGAGTTCTCTGTAAAACACTTTTTTTAGGCAAATGTACATTTGCTATTTTAACAACACGGACAATACATCAGAGTTGTGCCCTCTGCAGTAGAGTCTGAATGCTTGGCAGTTCAGTTCAAGAAAGGCCCTCTGTGTCTGGCACCTTATCTTGCCAGATGACCCTCAGAATCTTCTGAAGACAATTCAAATGGAAGCAAATGGCATGGCACTGGTAGACTGTCCAGGTTTCACAGGCATACAACAATTAGGTCAGCACGACAGCTCTCTAGACTTTCAGTTTGGTAGTCAGTATAATACCTCTTCTCTCACATACTTTCCTTCGGAGCCTCCCAAACACTGAGCTAGCTCTAGCAAAGTGTGGGCCAACCTCATTATCTGTGTGTACATCCCTGGAAAGTATCTGCTCTGACTACTCTCCTCTCTAGCTTCCCTTCAGTCCCAACTAAGATACTCCCTCTTTTTTTTTTTACTTGGAAACCTCCCCAAGCCCCCTTAAGTCCAATACCTTCCCTCTGTTAATTAGTTCCTATTTATCTTGTTATATTTGTTTGCCTGTGGAAAGCCACCAAGTCAGGAAAGCAAATGGGAAGATGACAGAATGTTAGAAGGAGTCAGAAGGGATTCTGGAGGCCATCCAATCACTCTGGACTTGGGGTCTGGTGAGTGACCCTCTGCTGTCCGTTATCTGTTGCCTTGGACTCTAGAGACGTGAAGCCAGACCCATCCTAGCCTGCACTTATCAGACTGGCTCCAGAGCATAGTAAGATCCAAAGATGCCCAGCCTTAAAATGGAGCCTGGTTCATAGGAACTCAAGTACAATTACAGTTTAAGGTCATTCTAGCCACTCTCAGGAGTATTCTGGGCTGTGTATTGGACACCTCTGGCCTAGAGCACTAGAATTCAAATGACTCGCCCAGGGTCAGCCAGACTAGATTGTGTGTCAGAGGCAGAAGATCATTCATTCTTTCATTGGTTCATTCATTCATTCATGGAATGTCAGAGCTGGAGGAGCCCAGAATGCTAGAACATAAGACACGTAACATGGATTGTTAGCACATAGGCTGTTATAACATAGAATGTCAGTGGTGGAAGGGGCCTCAGATCAGAGGATGTTAAATCATAGGATGTAGAATGTTAGATCTGAAAGGAGCTATTGGAAGTCAGATGCTAGAACCTAGAATGTTAAAGATAGAAAGAACCTTATAGCTCAACAATTCAAATCTTCAATTTTAGGGAAGAGGAAATTGAGTTTGGATAGGGGACGTGGTTTGTCCAAGCTGCTAGTAAAGTGTCAGAATGTGAATTTGACTTAACGTTGGACACAGTGACAGCCACACTGTGCAATGATCAGCTTTGATAGACTTAGCTCTTCTCAGCAATGCAAGGATCCGAGACAATCTCAAAACACTCATGGTAGAAAATGCTGTCCACATCCAGAGAAAGATCTGTGGAGTAGGAATGCAGATTGAGGCATACCGTTGTATCTTTTTTTTCCTCATGGCTTTTCCCTTTTGTTCTGATTCTTCTTTCACAATATGACTAATGTGGCAATATGCTTACTATAATTGTACATGTATAGCTTATATCAGATTGCTTGTCATCTTGGGGAGGGGGGAGGGAGGGAGGGAGAAAATATTTGGAACTCAAAATCTTATAAAAGTGACTATTGAAAACTAAAAAAAATATTACAAAAAGAATTTGAACTCAAATCCTATGCCTGCAAATCCAATGTTCTCTCCATAACACCATTTGGTTTTCTCTTGAGAGAAAGTAGTATTTCCTAAGTTTAATTAAAGCAAGTCTAGGCTTCATTTGCTCTCAGCTCACTGTGTTATAGTAAGAGCTATTTATTACACTAGGAAATACTATCCAGGCAAAAGCTCACAATAGTTCTGGATCCATTTCAGCATCTGGAAGTCCTAACCAGTGCTGTGCAAAGCGGATTGGATTTGAGGCTGCCTGTCTACTCAATTTCACACTATTAATCTGGACAATTAGAAAAAAAGTTGACGAAGTCAGTTGTCAGATGACCGGCCAACAGAATAATCTACCTGTTCTATTTAAGGACGAGCTGTGTTTATACGTGCAGGCTATCCCCAAGGTCTCTTAGAATTAAGATTTTGGGATACCCTCTACATTGGGGAGGCAACCTGGCCTGGTGGTTGGGGTGGTGGTCTTGGAGTCAGGAAGATGGCTCAAAATCCTGCCTCTAATACTTGTTACTGATGAAATCCTGGGTAAGACAACCTCTTCAGTGTCAATTTCCTCGTCCATAAAATGGGGATAATAAATACTGACACTTGCCTGACTGAGCTCTTGCAAGGACCAAATGAGGCAATGTGTGTAAAATACTTCACAAACCTTAAAACTCTATGTGAATGAGAGCTATAATTAATAATTATAATAATATGAGACAGAGGTAACATAAGAGAAAAGAGGCATGAATATGGCTAGAGAACCATCTAACAGCCAACTCAATTCAGATCAATTTAATGAACACTTATTAACCATCTGCCTTTGGCAAGGCACTGGGGAGAAAAGGGCAGAGAGACAGAGGCCCTGCCCTCCCTGAGTTTCTGCTTGGAGGATACAGCATAAATAAATAAATATACAGAGTTTATGCAAGGTATATATACAAAGTATCTACAAAGTATCTATACAAAGTATATATGCAAAATATCTTCAAAGTACTTATACAAAGTTTCTATATAAAGTATATACAAAGTATATATATAAAATATCGGCAAAGTATATATACAAAGTATCTACAAAGTATCTATACAAAGTATATATATATATATACAAAATATCTACAAAGTATTTATACAAAGAGCTGTACAAAATCTATACAAAGTATACATAAAAAAATCTACAAAGTATATATACAAAGTATCTACAGTGATACATAGTCATTTCAAGGGGGAGAACACTAACCCCCAGGAGATGAAGAAGGGGCTTCCCCTCCAAAGCGCAGCATCTGAGGAGTGCTCACGTGAAGGAAGGAGGGATGGGTTCTTAGAGATGGAGATGAGGAGGGAAGGAACTCTCTCCCTCCTCAGCAAGTGTGGCCTCCCAGCCGGGGCTACACTGTCATGAGCTGTGACCTCCATGGGCAGCCCCTGTAATTCCCAATGTACTAACTGAGGACTTCAGGAGGTTTCCATGCAGCTCGTTGGTCTGAGTCACCCTGCCTTCCCAGTCCTGTTTTCCCTTAGCAGAACCAAGCTTGCCTTTTGCCTACGTCAATAAATTCTTCTCATCAGGAAAAAAGAAGAAAAAGAAGGCCATTTTCCAGTACACTGAGCACATTTCCGTGAGGGAGTTGGAAGGGGCTGGCAAGGAGCCCGCTGCCTCTTGCAGCCAATCAGAGGAATGTGCCCATAAATGTCGATATCTTCATTCCCCTCTCTCTGGCTTTTCTGCTGCTTTCCTTTTGTCATGGAGACATGTGTGGGCCATGCCCATGGGGCTGCCTCCTTGGGGCCAGAGGCCTTTGCATGTTCCCTTTTTGGCCATAATTTCTCATCTGAAGCTCCTGCTTTCATCTCAACATGAGCTGCGGTCTAAAAGCTGAAGCATTTTCAGCTCCAGTGAAAGATAATAAATGACTCAATCACCATGAAGCCTTTTAGGGCAGAAAAAGACAATTTGCCTCCACAGGGCAGTGTGAGGGCACTGAACTTGAAGTCAAAAGATCTAGGCGCCCCCTCTGACCTATGCTAGCTATGTGACCAAAGATCATTGAGCCTCAGTTTCCTCATCTGTGAAATGGGTATTATAGTACTCTGTGGCATCTTACAGTTGGAAGGTACCTCAGAAGGCATAAAGCCCAGTGGGCATGAGGACAGTATTATGTCCTCTGCAACATCACAAACAACTGGTCATCTTCTCTCTGCTGAGCCATTGGAACAGTGCCTGGCACACAGTAGGCACTTAATAAGTGCCAACTGACTGAAGACTTCCAAGGAGGGGAAACCTTCACCTCTCCCAGTGTCCTCTTCCACTTTGGGAGAGCTCTGGTTGTTAAGAAGTTTTTTCCAACCTAGCTCTGCCTTTCTGACCTTCCTCCCTCTGCCTGATTCTGCCTTCAGGGCCCAGGCAGAAACAAGCTTAAACCTTCTTCCCCATTGACAGCCCCTCAAAAACTTGAAGACTTGAGTCATGTCCCTTCAAGCCAAATCTCCTCTGAGCTTAATGTCCAATGAACCTTTGGCCAAGTAAGGATTAGGAGACCAAAGTAATGGCCTCTCCTGTTCCCGCCTGTCTTACGCAACAAGCATTTATTAAGCACCTGCTGTGTGCCAGGCATCACACCAGGTGCTGGGAATATGAAAACAGACAAAAGAATCCCTGCCCTGAAGGAGCTCATAGTCTAGCAAACACAGGCTCTCAGTACATATTTTAAGTATTTAGAAAATCCAAGGGATCCAATATACAAGGTAGTTTGCAGGAAGTCACTAGGAGCTGTGGGCATCTGGAAGGCTTACAGTTCACTGTAGGGAAAAATGTATGTACAGTAACATGAAGAGAGAGTGAGTATGAACATCGAGAGAGCGAGTAAGCAATTAATCAATGACATTTATTAAGCACCTACTGTGTGCCAAGCACTAGTTTTAAGCACTGAGGATACAAAAGAGGCAAAAGACAGTCCCTGCCCTCAAGCAGCTTCCAGTCTAATGAGGGAGACCAGATACAAATAACTATATACAGGAGAAGTAGGAGAAAATTACCAGAGGGAAGGCTCTGGGATTAAGAGAGTTCAGGGAAGGTTGCCTGTAGGAGGTAGGATTTTAATTGGAATTTAAAGGAAGCCAGAGAGGTCAGTAGGAGGCGCAGTGGTTCAGGATGGGGGCATAGCCAGGGATATGCCTGGAACTAAGAGATGGAGTGTCTTGGGGGAGGAATATCCATGAGGCTGCTATTACTGGATGAAGGAGTATGCAGTGGGGAATAAGGTGTAAGAAGACTGGAAAGGTAGGAGGAGGCAGGTTATGAAGGGCCTTGAATGCCAAGCAGAGGATTTTGAATTTGTTCCTGGAGGTAACAGGGAGCCTCTGGAGTTTGTTAAATAGAGGGGATGATGTGATCAGACCTGCATGTTAGGAAAATCCCTTTAGTAGCTGACTAGAGGGAGGAGACACTTGAGGCAGACCCCACCCCCCAGCAGCTATTGCAATAGTCCAGGCATGAGGTGAAGAGGGCCTGCATCAGGGTGGGGGCAGGGACAGAGGAGAGAAGGAGGTGTACTGGAGTGATGCTGCCAAGGTGAAATCCAGGAAGTCTGCATGGAGGAAGTGCACCTAGTCTGGTATTAAAGAAGCTGATAGGTTGGGCAGAGATGGGAGGGGGCTGAAGGCATGAAGATGGACACTGCGGTTGTCCAGAAGTGGGACATGTAAGATTTCCTGCAGGGGTGCCATGTAGGTCAGTTTTGTGAGAAGGTAGAGTTCAGGAAGAGGATTATTACAATTTAATGCTAGAAGGAGAAGGAAGAAGTAGACTGTGGCCAGCTTTAAGGCCAGGCTAAGGGATGAAGGAGGTGAGAACTAGACCCAGCATCTTGTCAGGAAGGACAAGCTCCAGGTCCTGCCTCTGACATATGGTCTGTGTGATTCTGAGCCAATCTGAGCTCTCTGTACACTCCAGGCAATGTGCTAAGACTACACCACGTGATTCAGGGTAGTAAGTAGAGGGAGCTTCCTTCTCAGGAGGGGATCCCTCTGCCTCTGAAATCACAGGTGTAGGTCAAGAAAGGGTTTGTGTGTTGTATTTTATCCCATAGGAAATGGGGAGCCATTGAAGGCTTCTGAGCAGGGGAATGACCTGGTCTCATGTGCGCCTTCGGAAGGATGCTGTGACAGCTATGTGGGAGATGGGCTGTAGAGGGAAGGGTCTGCCCTAGAAGAATGGAGGCCCCTTAATGACAGTAACATAGGCAAGAAGTGCAGAGGCCAGAAGCTCACCATGGTGGCTGTGTTCATGGAGAGAAGGGGAACAAGTGAGAGATTTGGGGTCAGAATTGACTTTTTGGATAGGAGAAGGGGGAGGGAGAGGGAAGAGAGGAGGTAGAGAACTCTTAGGAGGTGACTCTGAGGGACAAGCAGGCTGGTGATATCTCTGACAGAATTAGGGAAATGGGAAGGATGGTCCAGATTGGGAAGAATGCCACGCTGAGATGAGAGACCTATGGACTCCCAGCTCAGGGGGAGCAGCCCCAGCACCTGAGCCCTCAGAATGGGTCAGATGAACCACAGAGCACCACAGGCCAAAGGGTTCCTGGGTAACTAAGTCACAGACCAGGTGCTGCCCCCCCCCCCCCCCCCCAGGTCCATCACAATAGCTTTCTTATTAGTCTCTCCTTTATCGGTCCTCCACTCAAGGGCTGAAGGGATTCTCCTAAATTGTAGGTCTGACCATTGCTCTGCCCCACCCCAGTCACACACTCTCATTCAATAAATTCCAGCCTCCTGGCAGGAGACAATGAGGTGGTGTAGCGGGTAGAACCTCAGGTCATGAAAACCTCAATTCCCTTCCACACACTAGCCCAGTTGCCCTGGGCAAGTAACTTAACTTCTGTTTGCCTCAGTTTCCTCAACTGGAAAATGAAGAATATTAATAGCCCCTACCTCCCAGGGTTGTGAGGATCAGATAATATATGTAACACACTTAGTACAATGCCAAGTGTTTATAAAATATTTACTACATATAAAATATAAGATCCTCTCCTTGGCTTTTAAAGCCTTCAGAGGCGATCTCTTCCCATCTTTCCAGGAGAGTGTCATTCCTTCTCCTTCTTCCCCTTCCTGCATCTTTGCCCCTACATCCACTGAACCCCTAGGGTATTGTCTCATCACCTCCACCTCATCAAATCCCTCTCTTCCTTCAAGTTCCATCTCCGGCACCCCCCCCCCCACGTTCAATTCTACTGCTTCCTTCCTACTTTGTGCATCTCTGGTTTGTACATAGTTGCTTGTATGTCGTCTACCTCATTAGACTATGAGTCAGTCAGGAAGCATTTATTAGGCACTTACTATGTGCCAGGCACTGCGCTAAGCACTGGAGATACAAAAAGAGGAAAAAGTCAGCCCCTGCTCTCAAGGAGCTCATAGTCTAGTGGAGGAGACCCAAGCAAACAACTATGGATAAATAAACTGCAGACAAAACAAATTAGAAATAATCAGCAGAGGGAAGCCATTGGAATGAAGAAAGCTCCAGGGCAGTCTCCTGCAGAAGGCTGGATTTTGTTAACTGACTGACTAACTGATCTGCATTGACAGAGGGAGGTTCCTCACTGGGATGTTCCTGGCCCTATGAGATTTCCTCCACCAATGAGGAGATCAGCAATCTGTCTGTGACTTGTCACCGAGTTTCCTGGGGGCCCAAGAGCAGATGCGACTTGCCCAGGGTCATGCACCTGTTGCATTTCCAGCATAGGACTTGGGACCAGGCCTGGCTGATTGTGAGGCCAACTGTTAGCAG
>JAQQSZ010014664.1:0-11461 GCA_028646595.1 Phalanger gymnotis
ATGTATCTGTGGTTGTGTACAATGTTCTCCTGGCTCTGCTCCGCTCACTCAGCATTATGTCGTGAAGGTTCTTCCAGGTTGTTATGAAGTCCGTATCATCCCCATTTCTTATAGCACAGTAGTATTCCATTACTTTCATATACCACAGCTTGTTCAGCCATTCCCCAATTGATAGGCATCCCTCTGATTACCAATTCTTAGCTATCAGAAAAAGAGCCGCTATAAATATTTTTGTACATATGGGTCCTTTTCCCACTTGTGTGATCTCTTTGGGATATAACCCTAGGAGTGGTATTGCTGGGTCAAAAGGTATGAACATTTTTATAGCCCTTTGGGCATAGTTCCAAATTGCTCTCCAAAATGGCTGGATCCGTTCACAACCCCCCAGCAATGTAACAATGTTCCAATTTTCCCACATCCTCTCCAGTCTCTGACAATTTCTATCTATGTGACTTTGGACAGGTCATTTAAACCTCCCTGAGCTTCCATTTGAGGAAGTTGAATACATGATAAATATGTGATAAAGTCTCTTCTAGCTCTATATTTGTAAGCTTTCATTTTTATCCTGGCAATTCTTCAAAGTTACTTAAAAAAAAATCAAGCTAAGCTAAGAGTTAGAATTCAAAAGTCTTAGCATTTAAAACTGTAATATTAGTCCCAATCTCTTTACAAAGAAACGAAAGAAAAATTACACCTAGACACTGTTTTATTCAAGATTTCAGGATCCCTACATAACTTTAGAGTCTAGCTCATATCTTCATCAACAAAAACCACTTCATCTAAAACTTAAACTCAACTCAGTCCTAGGGAAAAGTTGGAAAAGACCAGTGATAGAATAAAAATGATAAGCAACATCAAGGCCTATCACAAGCAAACTGGTTGGAAGTAATTCACAATTCGAGTATGATATCACAATGGTTATTACCTGTACTATTAAAATTCTTCCTAAAGAGTTTGTAAACTGTATGTATGTATCTGTTGAATGATACATTTTCTCTTGGTATTACTACCTCGATCATTTCCTGTTTCCAAAAGGATGGATTAGATTCTACGTTTCAGCCCTACTCCTCCCACCAATCTTAATGAAGAACTGATTAGTGATTGATAAATATTGTTGATGTTTCCAGGGAAGTCTACAGTTACAAAAAAAATTAAATTAAACTAGCATCATCAATAATCCTTGGGAGACTACCGTACTTACACATTTCCCTGGTGAGAGAACGCCTTTCTTACCATTTCCTACACGAGGCTGGTCCTTACAGGAGTAGCATGGTACAACAGAAAGACTAATGACTAAATAGTTATAATCTTTATAAATTCTCAATCTATCATGCTCCTAATTCAGTTTCTCTTCCTTGGTTATTTGATTCTCTACTCTTTATTCGAAAGTGGAGGAAAGAGAAAGAGAGGGGGAAAAAAGAGAAGGAGAAGTAAAGGGATATGAATTTACAAAGCTCCTACTATATGACAGGCACTGTGCTAAGCAATTTTACAAATATTTTCTCATTTCATTCTATCATTGGGATCCTTCCATAATTTCATTAAGTCTGAAATTATGTGAGAATTAGCTAAAAGGTTCACAAATGGCCATCAAGAAGACTAGTACGTTACTGATGACATCTTTAAGAGGGATACCAGAAGGAGCTCGTAAAAATCATAGAATAATACATACTTTTTCCCTATCAGGTATGAAGTTTTTTTTTAATGCTACCCCTCTACATTGATCACTTAGTCAATCGACAAAATATTAAGCTACATTCCAATGTCAACATGATTTACCTGATTCCTCTTGAGCTTCATGGGCTTCTCCATCATCAGCTATCTCTATTTCTTTCACAAAATTTGAAGGAAACAATCCTGATTTGTTGTTCAAAGTTCCACTCCACCATCCTTCTTCTACCTAAGAGAGTTCATAATTCAGTTTTGTTTTTTTAAAAAGAAAATACCAACAGAGCAACGATTAATCATCAAGTATTTATTAAGTGCTTACTGTATGCCAATCACGGTGCTAAGCCCTAATGATAAAAAAAAAAGGCCAAAATGATTGCTCTTCAATGGAAGGAGAAAAACATATACATAAATCAGTATACACAAAACTAATAGAGTAAATGTAAGGTACCACTAGAGGGGAAAGCACTATCCACTGGGGGGGATGGGGACAACAAAGTACTCCTACATAAGTTGGCACTTGACCTGAGTCTTAAAAGAAGCCAGAGAGTCCAAGAGGCAAAAGTGAGGAGGGAAGAGTATTACAAATATAAAGGCTGATGCAAAAAAAGATGAAACATCTCATGTGAAGAATAGCAAGTAGGCCAGTATGGCTGTACCACAGACTATGTGAAGTAGATTAAGTGACTGATTAATTTAAAAGCTTGTAAATACAGAAAAAGCCAGGTTGTAAAGAACCTTAAATGCCAAAGATAGGAGCTTCTAACTGTTGTTACAGGTAATAGGGAACCACCGGCTTATAGCAATCGCTGAATGGGAACGGGCTGATATGGTCAGGCTTATACTTTAAGAAAATCACTTTGGTGGATATGTGGAGAAGGAATTTAAAGTGAAAAGATACCTGAGGCAGGGAATTGAATTAGAAGGCTATTGCAATAGTCAACACAAAAAGTAATGAGAGACTGAACCAGGATGGTGGCCGTATGAGAGGGGACATGCCTAAAGGAAAATGCAGAGAGAGAAACTGAAATTATAAAATGTGTCAATTGATTGGCTATAGGTGAGGAAGAGAAGAGAGATTTGTAGGAGAGAAAGAGAGACAGAAATTATACATAAAAGAAAAAGTAACTTCAAATTTCTCCACGATCTAGGACACCCAGAAACTCAGAGGGTTTAAATTTTTTTTTAAAAAAAGCCTACTTTGAGCTCACTCAGCATCCTCTTCCCCATCATTCATCATACTACAGGCAGCAAGCCTACACCAACCAACCCCAAGACTTGACCCACAGACTTGCAACAAAACCCAACCCATACCCTGGTCCACCCTCCCTCTTTCCAATGCAAGAGAGATCCTGCTCCAGAACGTGGGGAACTTGTTGAATCCTCAATGGCCAATCACTGGAAAGGTATACAAAAAATGAAATTTTAAAAACTAATGAACAGGACTAGTTGCAAGAGAGGAAAGGAAGGAGAAATCTACTTGACTAAAAGGGAAAAAAAAAGTAGGGAAGAATTAAATAATCAAAAATAAGCAGGAAAGAATAAAGGAATTAATAAGCAAAATTCCAAAGGGAAAGAGGATCTGGGATGAGAGTCAGTGGGAATAAGGCCATCTTTAAAAAGATTAAGCTACAGTAATTGAAGAGACACAATGCTATGTTTATAGCAGAAGAAAGGGGAAAAAAAAATATAGCCTGGGGAGAAAAAGGAGTATCAGTGACAAATGCAGAAAATATAAAACTAATTCACATGACTTTAAATGTGAACGGGTTAAACAATCCAATAAAATTTACAAAACAATAAAATTAAAAAGTGATAGATTGGATAAATAAAACCCTACAATCTGTTGCTTATAAGAAATACATTTAAAAACAAAGACATACACAAAATAAAACTGAAGGGATGTGAAAAATTTACTATATACATCAAATAAAACCCTAAGCATTGTAATTATGCTGACAAAGCAAAAATAGACATTGACAAAATAATAAGGGAGAAACAGGAAACTGTGATGTTGAAGGAACTATAGGCAACAAACTACTATCAATAATAAACTTACAGATCTGGCAATTAAGAGGTCACTTACAATTTTGGAGCGATCAGCTTCAGCTGAATGAGATAGGAAGCCTGACTGCAGAGGATTTGGAAGACCGGAGAAGAGAGGAAGTAGAGATAATAAATACCAACAGATTTTTCAAAGAATTTAAGTTAAAAAGGGAAAGAGATATATAATCATAGCTTGTAGGCTTGGTAGAGTCTAGTCACATGGAACAAGAGAGATTTGGGTGTAAGCAATTTGTTTGAGAAGACAAGAGGTTGTGGGATCAAGGGCACATGTAGAGGAGTTATTAACTATGGCAAGCTGAAGGACTCCCTCCTCAGAAGAGTGAAGGGATGAGGAGGGGGAGTAAAGAGAGAGTTCTCAGATAATGCCTTCAATTTTTTTCTTCTATGAAGTTTGAAGCAAAGTCCTAAACTGAATGGAGAGAAGAGCTGTAGAGTTCTCATACAAACATAAAAGATGACAGCACATAAAAATCTATGCACCCCCCCCAAAGAACTTCTCTTCTTGATCTATGTCTACTAATACTAACACTCCATAATCTTTCCCAATCATACATGTTAAAATCATCAGTCACCTCAGAAAGGCAACATGTTACGGTGGAAAGAGGATAAAATTGGAGTCAGAAGACTTGAGTTCAACTCCTAGATTTTCAACTTACTACCCTTGGGACACCCTGAAAAAGTCATTTAACCTCTCTAGTCCTCAGTTTCCTCATCTGTAAAATGAATGAATTGTACTAGATGACCTCTAAGTTCTATTCCAGTTCCACAATTGTGATCTTTGAATCTTGACTTTCCCTGGTTCCCAATATTACAATTACCAGTATCTATACACCTGATACCTCCTTTCATATCATTATCCTAATACTACTTTATCTAAAAGGTTACCCACCTACTCATCCCTTTCCACATTCTACACACCTTTGCCAGATTAATTTTCCTAATGTACGCTATTCTAATCATTCCACATTCAAAAACCTTTAAAAGCTTCTCAACGTCTAACAAACCACTTAGTCTGGCATTGCAAAATCCTTTAAAATATGGTTCTAAACAACCTTTCTATCTCTTTTTCATAACATATCTTCTTACTCTATGCTTCTAACTAAAGAAAACTATTTGCCATACTCTAAACACTTCCCATGCACTTCTGTACATGTGAATTTTGGCAGAAACGTGGTATTCATGCTATAAAATTTATACTTTCCTTCCTGCTGACCCACCATCTGTTTATACTCTACTCATTCTTCAAAGACCAGGTCAAACGCTAACTCTTTCATGAACTCTTCTCTGATCCTCTCAAATAGAAATAATTTCTGCCTCACTTGATCTCACAGCATTTTGAGCTTCTAATTACATCTTAATTTTTATTATATGTTTCCCTAGCACCTAGCACAATGTACCTCACACCACAGGTGCCTAGTATTCATTGAACATTGCAAAATGTTATTTTACAAGTTAATAAATGCATAGAAAAGAGTAATAATTTGACAACATAGCTGGAGTTCAAATTAACTGTCTTTTACATTTAGCCAAAAAATTATAATACAGCAAGAACACATTACTGAGACTGGAAGCAGTGAGAAAAATTACTACCATACTGTAACAGTCTAGGTAAGAGGCAGTGAATGCCTGAGCTAGAGTAGTGGCCAAGAATTAGGAAAAGGGGATGAATTAAAGCAATGTTGTGACATTTGCATTAAAAGGACATGGCAATTGACTGGGTATGAAGGAAAGAGGATGACGAAAAAAATTCAAAGATAACTCCAAGAGTGTAAACCTGTGTGACAAGGTGGATTGTGGCCCCCTTGACAAAAATGGAGTGAAGGGTTTAGGAGAAAAGATAAAAAGTTCTGTTTTGGACATTCTGAGTTCAAGTTGCCTACCAAATATCCAAAATATGCACATAATCAGGTACCAACTAGCACTGGTAGGAGGTCTTCAATAGGAGCCAAATGAATGATATTATGGAAAATACACTATGCTTGCAGTCACAAGTACCTAGGTTCAAATCTTGGCTTTTTACTTACTACCTGTGTGATCTGGGGCAATTCATTTTCCTTCTATGGGACCAAATTTTCTCTCATGTAAAATGAGAGTGCCAGGGAAACATGAGTTATAAAAGTCCTTCCACTGGTAAATCCTATGATTGCTGAGTCAGGAGAGACTTGTTTGACACTGAGCAAATCACCTTGACCTTATATCTTTATGTGTAAAATAAGGGGAAGAGAGGACACTAAAAGTGTAGTACATTAACATTTGCAATGAACTTTCCTTAAACACTATGAAATAGGTAGTAAAAGCATTATTTTATCCCCACTTTAGACATGAGGAAACCAAAACCAGGAGAAAGGAAGTGATTTTACTATGGCCACCCAGTAATTGGTCTTGATTACAAAATCCAATGTCCCTTCCATCTCTAAAAACATGGTGATATTTCATCAAATTTCATCTAGTTCTAAAATAATATGACTAGATAATTTCTACGGAAGCTGAAAGATAGGAAATTCTGTCATATCTTACATGCAAAACTGAATGGTCTTAATAGAAAAAAGAAAAAGGAATTGAGAGAAGGGAAAAATTAATGAGAACTGGAGTAGTCAGATAATATAACAGCAGAAATGGAACTTGGACTAATTCTTGAGGTTTAGAAAGAACTTTGATAGATAGCATTCCACCTCACAATCACGACGAAGCCTAGATAAATTACCTTAACAAAGAAGAACAAAGGTATTTTATGCAGGTAAAGCAGTAAAAGCAAAATAAGAGAACAGAAGTGGCATGACGTATGAAGGGTAAGTACAATGAGAAAATCAATTAAAATGGAGTAGACTCTAGATGCTAAAGAGTAACAGGGAATACAGTTGAATAGATAAAACTGAGACTTTGGGTAAAGAATAACCAGAAAAGCAATACAGTTAGCAATACAAAGACAAGGCAAATGGTATTTTAGGAAGCTCTCTTTAGTTACATATAACAGACTGACGGTAAAGATACTTGGTAGAAGATTTGCTGTCATAAAGGACCAACAGGCCTGGAATGTCTACAACAGGCAAATGTGAGAAACATCTTAATCTGAAGTTGAAGAGGACAACAGAGACCACATAGTCTCACCTTTCACCTTACTGAGGCCCAAAGAAGTAAAGTGACACAAATCTACATCTTCCAACTCCAAATCCAACATTCTTTCAATTTTATTATCCTATATCTTAACATACCCTCATATGAACTGAATTTACAGTCAGAGGGGCTGGGTTCAAGGCCTAGCTCTATTTCTTATATTATTATAGGCAGATCACTTCCTTTCTCTAGGCCTCTGTTTCCCCCTCTGTAAAATAAAAAGACTGAACTAGATGATGAGTCTCTTCCAGTCCTAAGTCCTACATAGTGATCCAAAAACAAGAAAAATTTCTTGCATGCAAATAACTAGAAAATGTTAAAAAAGAAGACCGCTAAGCAGTTCTCTATAATTACTGCTCATTAAGCAGGATCAATAACAAGAATGTTAATAAATAAAATTGTTATTTGCTAATAATAACAATTCTAATAATTAGCTATATTATTTGACTTACTGCTTGTTGACATTTCAATTCTATGACTAATTAGTGAACAATAATTACAGTTATTTTTTTTTAACCATTTTCAATTCACCAGAGCACTCAAGGCATTTGTTTTTAGATTACAACATGGGATCTAAAGCTGTTATACTTTAATCAATTAGTAAGCATGGCATATTCAATTTTTTTTCTAGGTAGGTAAACATCCTTGTCCCCAATTAAGTCTTTTCTGTATACTATCTCAAAGTGGGGGGGGGGGGGGGGGTATACATCCTGAGAAAGATGAAAACTTGTGGAAAATCCCTAAAACTGGAGTAGTCTACTTCCAAAGTTGTAAGAAATTATACAAATCTTTGAGAAACTGGTACAAAGCTGAACAGCCATGAACAAGTCCAGGAGGCATAAGATTCCAAGGTAAAACGGAAAAGAATCATCAAATCAAGACTGAGCATATACTATTATCAAGTCAGAGTTATTTTATGTTATCATTATTAAATTAGAATTAGAAAGGTACCAAATTATGCATTAGGCTTTAGTTTTATTTAAAACTTGACCGAAAGAGATAGAAAGGGTCATGGAAAATAAAATACGTAATTTTGATTTGTTGTTGTTGTTCAGTCATTGTCAATCATGTCCAATTCTTCATGACCCCACATTTGGGGTTTTCTTGGCAAAATTACTGGAGTAGTTTGCCATTTCCTTTGTTCATTTTACAGATATGGAAACTTGGAAACTGAGGTAAATGGGGTCACACAGCTAGTAAATGTCTGAGGTCCGATTTGAACTCGATTCTTCCTGACACCAGGCCTGATGTTCTAACTGCCTACCCAAATTCTAATTAGATAAAATTAAAGTTTTTGTGCAAATGAAACCAATGCAGCTAAAATTTACAAGGGAAGCAAGTAACCGGGGGTGGGGGTGGGGGGGAATCTTTGCAGCAAGTTCCTTTGATAAAGGTCTTATTTCCAATATATATAAGAAATTGATTC
The DNA here is from genome assembly GCA_028646595.1 of Phalanger gymnotis. NCBI lineage: Eukaryota > Metazoa > Chordata > Mammalia > Diprotodontia > Phalangeridae > Phalanger > Phalanger gymnotis. The sequence continues at coordinate 8,276 of JAQQSZ010014664.1, forward strand.
AAATCTATAAGAATTAGAGCTATTGCCCAAATGGCTAATGGATATGAATAAGCAGTTTTCAAAGGGAGAAATTCAAGGTATCAATAGTTATATGGGGGAAAAACTGCTCCAAATCACTGTTGAGGAAAGGCAAATTAAAATAACTCTGAGGTTCCACCTCATACTCAACAGTGTCAAAAATGAGAAAAAGAAAAATGTTGCAGAGGCTTGAGGAAATGGAGAAGAAGCACATTAATGAATTAATTGATGAAGCTTTGAACTGGTTCAGCCATTCTGGAAAACAATTTGCAACTAAGCCCATACTAACTATGCCCTCACTAAATGAGACCTACTCTTTGACCCTACAATATTACTACTAGGCCTATAATTCAAAGACATAACAGAAAAAGAGGCCTCATGTGTATAAAAATATTTATAGTAGGTCTTTTTGTGATGGCAAAGAACTAGAAACTAAAGGATGTCAATAAATTAAGAAAAGGCTGAACAAATTATACTATATAAATAAATATACAATGATTAACCACAATTGAAGAGGACTGATGATAAAGCATGCTACCCACCTCCTGACAGAGAGGTGATGAACTCAGGGTACAGAATGAGGCATTTTTTTTGGCCATAGGCAATGCTGGAATCTATTTTGCTTGACTATGCATATATGTTACAAAGACTTTTTTTCTCCATTTGGGAGGAGGTAAGAGAGAAAATAGAGTTCTGTTAAGTAAAAAAAAAAAAAACGCAATAAAATTTAGAAGGAAAAAAAAATTTAAAATGCTCCCTACTAATCTTCTTTAGGGGAAAAATAGGGAGAAAGAGGATAGAATTGTGATTTCATTGATAAAGGAAACTCCAGAGGAGCCAATTACCTACTACAGGTCAGCACCTTCTCTTTAATGTATTGTTTTAGAAAACTGCCTATAAAGCACTGAGAAGTTAAGTGACTTGCCCAGAATGTGTCGAGATGGGTATCAAACCCAGGTCTTCCTAGATCATAAGCCAGCTATCTATCTACAATATTATGCTACTTCATAGATAATCTGATAACACCTATTAATATCAGCTTTTACGGAGACATTTTTAAAAATCATTTTAATTCTGGAAAATTCTTTTTTTTATACAAATCTCATATTACACCTCTAATTTCAGACTAATAGTTGGGACTATTTGATCAAGGAATTTTGGGGCATTTGGCAGTACTATATACTTGTATATAATATACAAGATAATTGCTGGTTTAATTATTCAAAGACTAATATAAAAAGCCTCTTTTGAAATTTAGGCAAACAAACCTAAACAGAGAAATAAAGTGGCAACAATAACATGGATCTGACTCTCCACCAGAATATATGGTAGCTTTTTATTCTTCAAATTTATACTTGAAGAAAAGAATCTTTACTACAGATAACTACCGAGAAAATTTATAAAATAATGCTCTCTCTTTAAAAACAAAAAAATCCTACACTAAAGGTGGAGAGAAGATGGGAATATTTAAAAACCATTTCTAATGGGATGCCTGGTGGGAGAGAGGGAAGGGTTTAGTTAGCATAAATGTTTTCATGAATATCCAAAATGCCAAAGGCTAAGGAATTCTTAACTTGGGATCCATGACCTAGTATTTTAAATATTTTGATAACCATATTTCAACATAGTTGCATTCCTTTGTAGTATTATATATTTTATGTATTTAAAAATATTACTCTGAGGAGTCCAGAGGCATCATTCATCAGAATGCCAAAAAATGCCACAAAACAACAACAACAAAAAGTTAAGAATCTACGCCATAGCACAACTCATTCAATTTGCAGAATGAAATTTACTCAAAAATTACTCAAATTTCAAAAATTGCCAATGTGGGAAATTGGCTTTGCTTGACTATGAATATTTAAAAAAAAGGGGGGGGGCGGGGAGAAGGGATTGTTTTGTTTTAAATTGGAAGAGCAGGGTAGAAGGAAGGAAGACTAACATTAGAGTGGCCAAGAAGCGAAGAAAAGAGAATTGATCAAACATTTTTTAAAATGCACAGAAGAGAACAAAAGAAAGACTAGAAGGAAACAGAAAAATGCAGGAAAACTCTGAAAGTCACATGTTGAATTTATTATAAAGTTAAAAGGGAAACAGATTTTATGTTTCATATATAATCCTTTTTCTGTTTAATTTCATATGTGGAAAAGATCATTTTATTTGGTGTTTTGATATGTTTAGAATTCTAAAAAAAGTTTTTACCATTGAATTCTATTAAGGAGAAAAAAAAAAAACTTTATTCCCCCCACCCTCAGGCCTGTATTAAACTCAGAATTAAAGAGTTTATACATGTTTACTTTAAATAAAAATTTCAACAGAAAACTGAAACACAGAAAAATCTTTGTAATAATGTCATATGTAATTAACACTAGAGTTATAATCCAAAGTCCAGAGATTGCACATATCAATTTCAGTTAAAAGAATATATTCAGAAATAGATATGTGTAAGTGAACATTTGTGCGTACTTTTAAAGAGAATACTATTTTAGTTGTCCAAATAAGTAAACCTTGTAAAAAAACTGATGTCTACTGGATCTACTATCATTAAATGCAAACATACACTTGAATCCTTACACAAAGGAACTAGACAGCAATTAAGTTACACAGTAATTTTTTTAAAAAGCACATTTTTCTTATACCTTTAAACAAAGCACTAAAAAAGGTAGATCAAATAGATCTTCAACATCTATTTTCCTTACCTCTTCATTAATATCGATAACATCTCCCAGTCTGAGCTCTAATTCATCTTCATTTTGTGGAATATACTCATAGAGAACTTTACACTGCCGTTTCCTTACTTCTAAAGAAAAAGACATGACAGAAAATTAAGTTTTAAAGTAGCATTAAAATAAGAAAAGCACCTTCCTGTTTATGTATTTAAATTTAGCAAGTTATTTTTATAAAACTGGACCTTTTTATGCACAGAAAGGAGCTAACCACATTTAATTTTATGGCCTACATCCTAGGCTCAAACCCCAGCCTAATTAGTCCAATTTCAGTGCAAAGTAACAAGTCAGACACACCCTTCTGGGCAATGACAATTTCTATTTGTACACCAGAATACACCAATTACATGGAAGCAAACATTGCACTGCCAATTACAAGACTAGAAAAACAGACTTTTAAAGGCTATATTGGCACACCGGCTGAGTCACAAGAGTACTCCAG
>JAQQSZ010014665.1:0-11461 GCA_028646595.1 Phalanger gymnotis
GGGGGGGGGGGGGGGGGGGGAGGGAAGAGGGGAGAGAATTTGGAACTGAAAATTTTAAAAAGAGACGTTCAAAAACAAACAAAAAAACGTTTTTTGCATGCAACTAGGAAATAAGATACACAGGCAATGGGGCATAGAAATTTATCTGGCCCTACAAGAGAAGAAGGGAATGGGGGATGGGAGGGAGTGGGGTGACAGAAAGCAGGGCTGAGTGGGGAATGGGGCAATCAGAATATACGCCATCTTGGATTGGGTGGGAGGGTTGAAATGGGGAGAAAAATTCGTAATTCAAACTCTTGTGAAAATCAGTGCTGAAAACTAAATATATTAAATAAATTAAATTTAATAAAAAAAGAAAAAAGCACTTCATTCATAATAAAAATGAAAATGAATAATGAAGATTCAAAGATAATGAAAAAAACTCAGTTCTAAAGAGGTAAAGAGAAGTAATTTCAAAGAAGATAAACAATGAGGGATGGGGGAAGGAGTGCTTAGCACGGTGCCTGGCACATAGTAAGCACTTAATAAATACTTGTTGACTTCTTGATTTGACTTGATTTCTCTGAAAGAGCCAAGATAGATGGATACACAAAGAACTCAGCAATCAACTGAGATTTTATTTTTAATGTACAGAAGTTGGAAGCCAGGTTAAGGTGAATATAAGAGCATGGCACAGTCCTTTTAAAATTGTCATGAATTCGAAAGCTCAAAATGAGCTGAGACTGGTAAACGAAGCTAAGGACAACAGAAAGGGTTATTTATTTAATTCCCCAAATTAAGAGAAAATAGAAGACTAAAGAAAGTATAGGAGCTTTGCGTAGAGAGTATGGGGTAATGATAACCAACAACAGAGACAAGTCAAAACTGCTTAATCCTCTTTTTGCTTCTGTTTTTTTTTTTTTCCCTGCCCTAGAGAATGAACTTTGCACTGGAAATGAGAGCAGAAAAAAAGCCAGTCAGGAAATTGATACCCAAAATAAACAAGGAGAACATGAGAGGATACTTAACTGCCCTTGATGAAGTCCAGTTACCTGGCCCCAGTGAACTCCATTCTTGAGTCCTACAAGAATAGGCAGATGTAACTGTTGATCTGCTGACAGTGATCTTTGAAATATCATGGAGAATAGGAGAGGGGGCACAAGACTGGAGAAGGCAAACGTCAGCTCAGTTTTCAAAGCGAGCAAAGAAAGGAGAGTCTGCAAGCTATAGGTGAATGAGTTTGACAACAATCCTGGGGATATGCTAGAATGGCTCATCAAAGAGGTGGTGGTTAGTGAACATGTAGAGTGAGAAGCAGTAATACCAGAAAGCCAGCAGAGTTTCATTAAGAACAGGTCAGTCTAGACTAACTCTATTTCCTCTTTTGACAGAATTCCTGAACTAAGAGATGAGAATGTTATAGATACCATTTGCTTAAATTTGAGCAAAGCTTTTGATAAAATATTTCAAACCATTCTTGTGGAAGAGATGGGGAACTATGGATTAGAAAATGATACAATTAGATGAATTAAGAATTGGTTCAATTGTCAGATTCAAAGAGAAGGGGTTAATGGTTCACTGTCAGTAAAGCAGGAAGTCTTTAGTGTTGTATGCCAAGAAGGATCTATTCGCCGCCCTATGCCATTTAACATTTTTATCAGTGATTCAGATAAAGGCATAGGTGACATGTCCCCAAATTTTCAGATGCCACAAAGCTGAGAGGAATAGCAAACATATTAGATGACAGTCAAGACCCAAAAGAATCCTGAAAGGGTAGATTATTGGTCTGAACCTAATACAATGATAGCAATAGCTAGCATTCATGTGGTACTTTAAGGTTTGAAAAGTGCTTCACATATATTAACTCATTTGAGTTAACCACCTTGTGAGGTAGGTGCTGTTCTTATCCCTATTTTACTGATGTGGAAACTGAGGCATTTAATGGAAGTTAAGTGATTTGCCTAAGCGTCTGAGGTGAGATTCAAACTCAGGGACTCTCAAGTCACCTGGTTGCCTACTACCATGATGCAAATCAATAGGAATAAATGTAAAGTCTAACACTTAGGTACAAAAAAAAATCAGTTTACAAAGTACAAGATGGCAAAGGTTTGGTTAATCTGTAGTTGTACTGGAAAACGATGTAGGGTTTTCAGTGAGCTACAAAGCACAAAACAAGTCAATAATGTGGCAGACATGGCAGCTAAACAGAGCTATTATTATTGAACGCTGGGGTTTTTTTTTTGGAGGGGGAAGCCAGGGCAATTGGGGTTAAGTGACTTGCCCAAGGTCATACAACTAGTGTGTCAAGTGTCTGAGACATATTTGAACTCAGGTCTCCCTGACTCCAAGGCCGGCGCTCAACTCATTGCACCACCTAGCTGCCCATAAATGCTATTTAATTGTTCCATTAATGAGATAAGCTTCCAGGTGTAGCAATACAGACTCATTAAGTTTATGGTCTGTTAAAATAATCAGAACTTTCTCAGATCAAATGCTGTCTGGTCATGCTTTCCTTATGTGGTACTTGTGAAGTTAATTTTTAAACCCGATATTTAAACTTTATCTCTGTTAATTTATCCCTATTAACTTTCATCTCATTAGCTTCAGCCCAAAATTCTATCCTGGCTCAGTGTTTTGAATCTTGATTTTCTCATCCAGTTGTTAGTTATCTCTTCCAGCTTTGTGTGATCTGCAAATTCCATAGCAAGTCATCTAAACCTTTAACCAAGTTTTTTCTAAAAAAAAAAAAAAAAGGTAAAAAGCATAATGCCAACCCTAACTTTAACCTTAGAGCCCTCTACTAGCGACATCTTTTCACATTTGACCCATTAGGAGCTACACATTGTGTCAATTTCAAATCTGTCTAGCTATATATTACTGCCTAGCCTGAATCTCTCCATTTTGTCCATAAAGAGAATGAAAAACACTGTCAGAGACTTTGCTGAAATCTAAGTAAACTCCATCTACGGCATTCCCCTGATTTACCCATCAAATATCCAGATATTACCTACCAAAAAAGGGAAATGAGGTTAGTTTCAATGAAGCCATTCTGGCTCTTTGCGTTCATTGCTTCCTTTTCCAGATGTGCAGTAACCATCCCTTTAATAATATGCCATAGGATTTTGCCAGGATTCAAAATCAATCTCGACAACCAATAGTTTACAGAACCTTTTGCCGGGGGAGCATGGGGGTGGGGAAGAGAGGAAATCAGGACATTTGCCCTTCTCCATTCCTACACCATCTCTCCTATTCTCCTCTCTCTTCCATGGATCATTGACTGTGGCTTAGGAATCCCAACTATCCATTCTTTAAGCATCCGTGTAAGTAGTTCATCTTTCCCTAGGGATCTATATTCATCAAAGGTAGCTGGATGGGTTTTTAATACATCTTTATTATCTTTCTCTTCATCTCAATATTAATAATTTTTGTTTTGCCCTTTTCAGTCAATCACTAAGCATTTATTAAGCACCTACTATGTGTCAGGTTGTATAGAGGTCAAGAAGAATGAGGGTTGAAAAAAGGCCATTAGGGAGAGCTAGGTGGCACAGTGAGTAGAGCACTGGCCCTGGAGTCAGGAGGACCTGAGTTCAAATCTGATCTCAGACACCTGACACACTTACTAGCTGTGTGACCTTGCACAAGTCACTTAACCCCAATTGCCCTACATTCCCCCCTTCAAAAAAAAAAAGAAAGAAAAAAGGGCAAGTAAGAGATCATTGGTAACTCTGCAGAGAGTAGTTTGGGTGTTAAGGTACGGGAAGCTAGACTGTAGAGAGTTAAGAAGACAATGAGAAAAAAGGAAGTAGAGAGATTGATTTTCAGTCCAAAGATCATTCTCCTTGGCAAAGAAAACAAAGGAAATCAGATTAGTCTTGCCTCTTCTCTATCATTCATAATTATTCCATTTACCCTGAGTAATGGTTCCTTCCTTTCTTTGATCCTTCTTGTTTCTCTATCATATTTTTTTAAAAAAAGACAAAAAACAAAAAAAATGGTTTTTGTTACATATAATATTTAACAGCTTCAGCTCTTTCTGAGTTTCACGACAACAGACACTACTTTTACACGTCTGTGGTATGATTTTTAGCCTGGTTTCTGTTAAACACCTCCCTTTCCCCACCCCTTCACTCCCTCTGACATTACAGCCTGTCTCCTGCCCCTATCTTACTTTGAGAATCCGTACACATCTTTCAAAACTCTATACTGGAATACAATGGATCATGTTAGTGCTATCATATTAAAATTAATGGACATAGTCTTCTATTCTTTAATCAATCAATAAATAACAAAAGGTTAATATAGTTTCAGTAAAATCATTTGAAACCATTTTAAAAAAATGTTCTTTTGCTTAATAGTTTACAGAGTGAAGGGTTGGGCTTAGGTTGTTTTCTGTTTTATTTTACCTATTCTTTGATGGGGGGGGGGGCACAAAAATAAATCTAAAGTTCATTGATGATTTCCCTGAACATCCACATTAATCTCTATAAGACAGTAGCCCCTTTTTCTTAATCATTGTAAGTATTTCTATGTGCACCTTCAAATAATTTTTGAGAACTTCTTATGATGCTTCTTACATTAATTGATCTTGTTTAATTTTTGGCTATGATATAGCACCTAGCTTTCCTAGGAACCCTTTGAAATCTGCCCTCCCCAGGTCTAGGTGATATTCCAGAATCATATGTCAACTTTCCTCTTCTAACATGAATTCTAAAATATAGTGCTGACTTCCCAGTAAAATTCTCATTGGTTTTATTTCAGCAATCAATCTTAAGTCACTGGTGAGAATTGATTTAGAACCAAACGTTTGGTTCTTTAATCTTTTGAAGGGGGAAATTATCCTTAAGGCAATCTAAGACCATTAGCTATGCTGCTTTTGGTACACAAAGAGCTCTAACAGATGGCTGGATAGTTAAAGACCTCATATTATGCCTCCTAGCCACAACTGTGATCTATTTCTTATGCCTTGTTTATTTTCTGTCCAAGTGATCTGTGGCACACTCCATGACACCATTGCTTCTGTTTCTCCCTCTGCTGATCTTTACCCAAATGTTCTCCTGAATTTCCTCATGAATATCTTATCAATATTGTATGCAATGCAGCATTGCCCTTCCTTCCTTTGAATAAAGCTAGAACAGACCTGGGATGTCATCTAGTTGTGATCTTGGGTAAGTCATTTCTCTCATCTATAAAATGGAAATAAAAATAGCTTATTAAAATATTATTATTATTATTATATATAATATATATTAAAGTAAATTACTTAATTTCTGTTATTGTGGTGAACATTAAATAAGATAATTATAAAGTGCTTAGCATAGTGCCCAGCACTATATAAATGTTAGCTATTATTATTATGAATCCAACCTTCTCATTTTTCAAATGAGGAAACGGTGACTCAGAAAAGGTTCAGTGATTTGCCCAAGGTGACACATGTGAAAAGTGGTAAAGCTTTATAGGATCATAAATGGAGGTGACCTAAGAAGCCAGCTAGTACAACCGCCTTATTTTCTAAGATAATGAAAATAAAACCCGTGGCACCTACATGACTTGCCCAAGTCATATGTTGTTATTTGCTTTTCATTTTCAAAGAGGACCAACGACTTGGCAAGTCCTCACACAACAGGTGCTAGTCCTCCCTGAACACCCCATAAACTCCAAATCACATAGGTACTAAGGGTCAGAATCAGAATTCAAAACCAGACACTTTTCTTCTTAATTCATGGTTCCTTTCATGGTACTAAAGAGCCTTCAGGGATTCAAATTCAGTTCCTACAATGCTATATTCACTGCTCTTTCCACTGAGCCCTTGCTCATTATGTCTCAGTGATATCTATGACCTCAGATTTACTCCCCAACATTAGAATATCTAGTTTATTTTGCTTATTTGGATATATGGACATATATATAAGGTCACAGATTTTATTCCAAGTACTGACTTTCTTGAGCTTTGTCTGCTGTGTATTAAGGGACATTTTTATTACTATTCTTATTTTGTAGCTGCTACTATCTATATGTATCTATGCTATAAAGAGGTAGTTTAAAGACACGTTTAACAAAAATACCAGAAGGCACTGAGAGGGTTTTCAGACAACTTTCTCCATACAGCAGACTACATTTGCATGGTCATAAATGACTGACTGAGAGGTAAAAGGAATATAAGATCCCCTTGTGTTTATCCTTTGTTGATTACATAAAGAAATAAAGATTTTAAAAACTCTATTGACTCAGTAGAACAAAACACAACTCTAATGGCTCTTATCTAACAAGGTGTCTTCCATGCATATATTACTATAATACATGCAACCACAGAGCTCTTTTGATTATCAATACCATTAAAGGCATAGAACAGGAAGGTGGATGCTCACCAAAGGTGTTTAGTTTACAGCTGTGAAAGAGAATGGCCCAGTGAAAAGTTCAGAGAAAACAAGGATTCCCTATAGGGCAGGTTCTTAAATTTTTTTATGTATACCTTTGGCAGTCTGTTGAAACCCTTCTCAGAATAATCTTTGAAAAACATTCATAATTTAAGAAAATGCTAAGTTTGGGTTAGAGGTTAGTGAAAATAAAGATTCCTTTTTTTCTTCCAAGTTCATGGACACCCTGAAACCTGTCCTGAGACACCCTGAAACCTACTGAGAAACATTGTTATGGGGTGAGGTTCTCTAGATGTTCTTCCCTGTAACAAAGGGCTGATTCCGTCATGCTGCAGATCACTAAAAGGCCTTCTCAGGAAGACTCAGGTTCACTCAAGAGAGATCATATATGGTTTGTATGTTTTTTGTGAAATCCTACACACACAGAACTGGGTGGCACTGTGGATTGACTGCTGAGTCTGGAGTTAGGAAGACTCATCTTTATAAGTTCAAATCAAGTAGTTAACATTAATTAAAAATAAACAACATCGTAGGGTTGGCCGTAGGGAACATGAAAGAGCTATCTATTAATAGTAATGAAGGAGGCTGGAATCCATATAAATTCTCTTTTTACAATAATCTTGTGAGGCTGGTGAAAGCAGATGGTAATTAAACTTACAGTAGATTATCAGGGCATATTAGAGAAGCTAGGTGGTACAATGGAGTGCCAGGCATGGAGTCAGCGAGACCTGAGTTCAAATCTAGTCCCAGACACTTACCAGCTGTGTGACCTTGGGCAAGTCACTTAATGCTGTTTACCTCAGTTCCTCATCTGTAAAATGAGCTGGAAAAGGGAATGGCAAACTATTCCAGTATATTTGCCAAGAAAACCCAAAATGGAGTTATAAAGAATGATAGAGACACACATGTATTTTTCCTCGATGGCAGGGACAGTTTTACATGTACCTTTGTATTTCCAGTGCCTAATATAATACCCGGTACTTCATAAATGCTTGTTAATTTATTGATTGACCTAGTAATTCAATTCAACAAATCTATTTCAGTAAACATTTATTAAGCACCCGCTATGTGCCAGGCACTATGCTAAGTCCAAGGATACTAATAATAATTTTTTTTAAAAGACAGTCCTTGCCCTCAAGGAGCTTACAATCTAATTAAGGATGATAACACACAAAAAGAAGCCGGAAAGGGGGAGGGCTGGTGCCCAGAGATTCACAGAGGAAAAACCAAATGGGTAAAGAATGAGCGTTACCCAGAAGATAGCAAACAAATCTTCGACAAGCATAGCAGATAGACAGATCCGGCAGGAAATTAGACAACTGGAGCTGTACCAGAGACTAGAACTAAGGGAATTGGGAAAAAAAAAAAAGGCCATACAGGGAGAGCAAACTCTAGTCCCTGGGCAGGGATGTGAAGCTTGTACATGTATGCAGCCTTCCCAGCACTGCTCAGCATCTGACATGACAGGCGTATAGAAGAAATGTCCAAGAAAATGGTACCATATGGCCTTTCCAGAAGAGGGAACCACACAGCCCCAGAGAAAGCAGCAGATGAAGGCAATGGTAACTGTGGGTGAGGTACCTCAACTCTAAGCCTCAGTTTCATCATCATATTTAAAGGGGTGGACTAGATGATTTCTAAGATTCCTTCCAGGTCTAAATTATTATTACTATGAAATTATAAGAGTGTGTGTGTGTGTGTGTGTGTGTATTCTCCCTTTTTGGCAGATAATATTACCAATAACCAGATAAGGTAGGTGGAGAGAGTGTGGGGAAGGTTGGGTAGGAGGGTACTTAGATAACAAGTGGTTGATGTCTCCTGGCTGCTCCTATTAACAGGATGAGCACCCAGTCTACCAAGCTCCAGTCCACATCAGTTTTTTTTTGACCTCCTATTCTATAGATGGTTTTTAAAACTATGCTCCAGAGGAGGAAAGAGAATTTCCGTGATAGATTTTGTCTGGATTAGTCCAGAAAAATGATTCCAAATCCAAAATTGCTGAATCTGGACTTCTATGATTTCTCCCTTCTCTGAAGCTTGTACTGAGCTATAAGCTAGTGGGAAGAAGGCTGAAATGGTCTTCCTTTTGTTTTTAGCCTATGAGGTTATTTACATTTCTTTAATAGCTCTCACCAAGTATGATTGATGCTGCCAATCCTATATATGCTCCTACAGGAAAAAAAAATTGCATTTGTAGGGGAAATAATTTTATAATTCCTCCTTAAAACAAGAGAGGAGGAAATAGAAGAGGTGGATGATTTGAGCAAACATAGTCAATTTTTGATTGCAGAATGTACAGCAAGCTGCTAGGAAGATCTAGTTTAACCCCTTCCTTCCCTCCCCTTCCCCATCTAATAAGTGAATAAACAGGCCAAAAGAGGGTAACTGACCTGACCTGTCCAAGCCAATAATTAGTGGCAGTGGCAGGACTAGAGCTCAAATCTCCTGACTTTCAATCTAGGGTTCTTTTTCTTGGCATGAAAAGCATTTGGGTAAATGAATGTTTGTTGTTGTTCGGTCATGTCCCACTCTTTGTGACCTCATTTGGGGTTTTCTTGGCAAAGATCCTGGAGTGGTTTGTCAATGCCTTCGCCAGCTTATTTTACAGATGAGGAAACTGAGGCAAAAAGGTTAAGTGACTTGCCCAGGGTTACGCTGCTAGTAAGTGTCTGAGGCTAGATTTGAACTCACGAACATGGATTTAGTAACTGTTCACTTTATCAGAGCTAGCCACCAGCTTCACCAACTGTTCTGGATCCAAAGACAAAATCAAAATAATCCCTGACCTCGGGATCCATACCTTCTACTAAGGGTTATTACAAGTATGGAAACAGAAAGTAAAGGCAGATAGTTGGTTGTTGTCTTTCATTCTCGAAGAGGGCCAAAATGATATCACAATGCTGGAGTCAAGTTTCAGCGTGTCTGACTATGGCTGATTAGACCCTTACAAGTTCAGAATGCTCTACCACAGGTCAGGCACAAATAGTCTGTGTGAACATTTGGGGTGGATACTATAAATTTATGCATCCTGTGTTTCCTTTGTTATTTCAATTCTGCTTTGCTCATAGAGCACTGGACCTTCTCTCATGTGGGCACACCATGCTGAGCCGTCCTGTGCCAGTGTCTCCCATGTCACACAATCTGTTCCAAAGTTCTTAAGAGAGACCTTGAGAGTGTTCTTGTGTCGCTTCTTCTGACCACCATGTGAACATTGCCCTGTGTGAATTATCCATAAAACAGCCTTTTTCGCAAGTATACATTTTGCATTCGAACAATGTAGCCAGCCCATCAAAGCTGCACTCTCTGAAGCGGAGTTTGAATGCTTGGCAGTTTAGTTCGAGTAAGGACTTCAGTGTCTGGTATCTTATCCTGCCAGGTGATATGCAGAACCTTCCTAAGATAATTCAAATGGAAGCAATTCAGTTTCCTAGCATGGTGCCGGTACACTGCCCAGGTTTCACAGGCATACAACAATGAGGTCAGCACCACAGCTCTGTAGACCTTGAGTTTGGTAGTCGGTCTAATACCTCTTCTCTCTCATACTTTCCTTCGGAGCCTCCCAAACAATGAGTTAGCCCTGGCAATGCAAGTGTCAACATCATCATCAATGTGTACACCCCAAGAAAGTACACTACCCAGGCAAGGGAACTTATCCACTGCATTCAAAACTTCTTATTTGCTGTAACTGACGGTTCCACATATGGATGGTATGGTGGTGGCTGATGGAGCACCTGTGTTTTCTTGGTGTTAATTGTTAGGCCAAAACTAGCACAAGCAGCAGAAAATTGATCCAGACTTTGTTGCATCTCAACTTCAGAGGCTGCATTGAGTGCACAATCATCTGCAAACAGAATATCATGCACCAACACTCCCTCCACTTTGGTCTTGGCTTGTAGACTTTTCAAGTTACTACTAGGAGTTATAGCAAGTATGGAAACATAAAGTAAAGCCAGATAAGGAGTTAACTGTAAAGATGGAGGGGGCGGGGCACACTGCAGATCCCAGCTAATTGGATCAAGAAGCAACTTGTTTAACATTGTAAAGGAATCAGAGAGAAAGCTGGAAGGACTATAGAATTTGGTCATGAAGGGACCTCAGTTTGGGGCGATGGATGGTGAGGTCTCTCCAGTGATCACTCCTATGGGAACCTCAGGTAGAAGGGAAGTCAGTCAATAAATATTTATAAAGTGCTTACCATACGCCTGGAGCTGAGGTAAGCATGGGGGATACAAAAACAAATAAAAACGAAGACAGTCCCTGCCCCCAAGGAGTTTACAATCTAAAGGGGAAAGATAACAACCGAAAAGAAAGATGAAAAGTGGGCCAGGGAAGTTGCTCAGCTTGAGGGCTTGATGGAGAATTCCAAAGAATTCTGAAAACTGGATAGCTCTCGGGAAATGGGGAGAAAAACTGTGCGGAGCCCCTCTTTGAATCAAGGCTCTGGAGCCCATGGCTCTGCTTGGAAGACAAAGGGTCCAATGAGAAGGGCAAAGGATCCTGAAGAAATGTGAAACTTACCTAAGGTAGAGGTGGGGCCAGGTCTTAGGAGTTGAGCAGGTAAATGAACTGAGAATCCAGAGTGTTCTCTTTATGGATACTGATATCACCAATAATGAGGGCAGGTATTAGAGTTAGTGAGGAAGGCAGTCTTTGAGAAATAAGGGAGGGTCACCTGGGGCCTGGTAGATAAAAGGAACAGGGGTCTGGATTGGAATGAGTGGATGAATGAGATGAACCTCACAGCAGAAGTCTAATACCTACAAGCCTAAGGTATCCAAAGAGGCCCAAGAAAATAAATTAAAATGATGGCTGGAAGCTTCCCAGTTACTGGTTATATTTCTCCTCCCTTCCCCTTCCATCCTCATCCCCTCCCCTTCCCTTCTCCCTTCCCTATTTCCCTTCTTTCTTCTCCCTTCCCTTCCCTTCCCTTCCCTTCCCTTCCCTTCCCTTCCCTTCCCTTCCCTTCCCTTCTCTCTCTCTCTCTCTCTCTCTCTCTCTTTCTCTTTCTCTCTCTGTCTCTCTCTCCTTTTTTAAACACGTAGATTGGACCACAATAGGGTCCCTAACGGCTATATTTTGGGCCCTGCTGGATCAGACTGAATGTCAAC